>JAJDFE020000087.1:0-77352 GCA_021527465.2 Geoglossum glabrum
TAGGTACAAAGCACGCACTCTTCTCCCTCCGTCTTATCGCTGCGACCGTCGAAATCCAACAGTATCTAGCCAAACACATACAGATAGACAAGAGAGAGAGAGAGAGAGAGAGAAATAGACGGGGATAATAATACACCTCGAAAAAAAAAATAAAAATAAAAAATAAAAAAAATAAAAAAAAAACAACCTAGAATGCCCCCCCGTGGGATCTTGGAGGGGTTTTTTTTTTTTTTATTTATTTATTTTTTTTTTTTTATCTATCTTTATTTTTTTATTTATTTATTTTATTTATCTTTTTTTTTTTTTTCCTATCTATTTATCTATTTACCTATTTATTTATTTACCTCTATCTATCTCTATTTTTTTTTTATTTATTTATCTTTATTTTTTGGTTTATTTTTTTTTCTATTTTTATTTTTTTTTATCTTTCCTTCCTTTTGTGGGATTTTAGGTGGGTGGGTGGGGGTTGTGCGTTAAGACTCGCGGGAAAGAAAAAAGGGAAAAGGGAAAATTCCCGAAGATTAAAATAAAAAGGAATTTTAAAAAAATAAATTAAAAATAGATGAAAATACCCAAAAAAATAAAAACAATTAGTTTGTTGCTTGCGGCTTCCCCGTCCTTGCCGGGCTTTTTCTTGTTTTTCTTGTTTTTTTTTTAATTTTTTTTTTTTTCCTATCACCCAGCGCTAATATCTGTTTAGTCTAGTTTTTTTTTCCATACTTTTTAAAAAAAAAAAAAAAAAAAAAAGTTGTCCAACACCCACAACCGTACAATCTCTAATAAATATCAGGACTGTGGGTTTTGTGCGTTGCTACTAGATAGATAGAACGTATATATCCGTTGGGGGGGGAGGGGGGGGTTTTTTTTATGTGTGTGGAGTTTGTCGGGGTTTTTTTATGTGGAATCTGTGAGTTTTTTTTTATGTGGGGTCTGTAAGTTTTCAAGTAAAGTCTGTGAGTTTTTTTATGTGGAATCTGTGAGTTTTTTTTTATGTGGAGTCTGTAAGTTTTCAAGTAAAATCTGTGAGTTTTTTTATGTGGGGTCTGTGAGTTTTTTTATGTGGGGTCTGTGGGTTTTTATATGTGAAGTCTGTGGGTTTTTATGTGGAGTCTGTGAGTTTTATGTAGAGTCTGTGGGTTTTTTTTATGTGAAGTCTGAGTTTCCAAGTAAAATCCGTAAGTTTTCAAATGAAGTCTGTTAGTTTCCAAGTAAAGTGCTTAGTATTCCCTCCTTCCTTCCTTCCTTCTTTCTTTCTTTCTTTCTTTCTTTCTGGGCGGGCGGGTGGTGGGGAGTTTTTTTTTTGCGTACTTTTCTGCTCGTCTACTTTTCCTTATTATCTATATATATATGTGTGTGTGTGTGTGGCTGGGTTGGTCTGATTAACCGGGGTTTTTTTTTATGTGGTCTTCTGGTTGGTGGTTGGTGGTTGGTGTGGGAGGCTGTGTGAGGGGGTTGGGGTTGGGGTTGGGGTTGGGGGTGGCTTAATCTTTGAATACTGCGGGTGATGTGCTGTTCACGGGGAAGGGGGGGGGGTTTTTCAACGAGGTTGTTGTTGTTGCTGTTGTTGCTTGGGAGCCATATATATATATATATAGGAAATGAAGATGCTTCGTGACCTTGGCTTGTTCTAATAAGGAGGCTGACTACTCTATCCATACTGGGGGGGGGGGGGGAGAGAACAAAGTGTTACCCATCCGGCTGGAGGACTGTGGAAATGCATTGGGAACATAGCGTATCATGTTAAATATACAACTGCGTAAAGCAAGGGAACGCCCAGCACAACCCTGCCTGATAGCTCCTGTCGTGAATATCTATCATGGCTTTTTTACGTACTCCTCATCGGTTGACTGCCGTAAAGCCACCGCCGACTCCCTCACCATTTTCTTCTCCTCCTTCCATCTCTACATCCTCAGACCTTCCCCCTGGTGGCGAGCTTGCAGTCACTGCAGCCACCCCTGTCTGCCTTCTAAGCTCCTCCAGACTCTCATCATATCTTTCTTTACTGCGTTCGTCCAGCTCACTCCATGCCTGCGTCAACGCCTTTTCCATTTCAAACTCCATATCTTGGCCATGCTGTGCCTGGAGCCTCGGTCGAGTCTCCTCACAGAAAAGCTCGTATGCGGTTGAAGGGTCGTGGGGGGTAGTGGCTGCTGCAGCGGCGCCGGGCTTACTGCTAGGTGTAGTGGTGGCAGGGTTGGTGGAGCGCGGTATCTCGTGTGCGTGGCTAAGGATGGAGAATGTTGCTTGTGATGCATCGTATGGAGTTGTTACCGCTGAGGGGGGAGAGTGGGGTGGGCGTACTGGAGAGATCGGCGCACGATAGTGTGGACGCTTGGTGCGGAGGGGTTTCTCTTGTGGCTATGCAATTGAACACCGCAAGTCAGCCCACGTGTTGTGAAGGTAGGGAAAGTAGACAGATCAGTTAGATCGAAATGGCCCCCCCCCAGCGACAGGAAAAGGGGGAAGTGAAATAGCAATTCAGTGTTACCAAAACATCAATCGAGCTTCCACATACCGGAGGCGGGGGACTGGGGCTCCCATCTGAGTCTTCGACATTGACGCTCGTCCTCTTTGCCAGCTGCTCTAGCAAAAAAGCCCGCTCCAACCGAAGCTTTAGGATGCCACGTTTCGTGCGCGCACGGCGCAGTCTCAGCGCGTCATTGGATTCTTCAACCTCGTTGATGCGTTTCTTGAGGTCGATGCACTTTTGCCGATAGGCATGTTCGACTGAGGGCGGGAGGGGCGCGGGGATATTGCCTGTTGCGGTGCTATGGTGAGTGTTTTGGCAGCGGCAGCAGGCCAGAGGGATGGATGATGGGCTTACCTGGCGGAGGCATTTTTATCGAGTGCGAGTCTTGCGACAGGGTTGAAGGGGAAGGCCGGCGGGGGATTGAGCCCTATGTTATAGACAGCCTTGCGGTGGAGGAAAGGGCAGGCGGAAGATGAAAGAGATGAGAGTGGGGACACAGGATGTTGGAGTAAGAAGTAAGAATAGTTCTCTCCGACGTGCTGTATTACGCCGTCGTGAGGTTTGAGACGGTCGGACTCGGCGAATCAGCGTCCGAGCCCATCGACTTCGTACAATTCAAACCTGCGGATTCACTGGCTGCAATGGGCTGTTTCATCGACAATGGTGTTGCATTCTATTCTTATTCAACTCCCTAGTCTCCCTGATGGCCGCAGATCCGGCCGTACAAAGAGCTGCTGCTGCTGCTGCTGCTGCTGCTACTACGGCTGCTGCTACTCCGGCTGCTGCTACGGCTGCTGGTGGTTCTGCTGCCGCCCCGAAAAATCCTTCCGCCTCCATCGACCAGATAATCCCCCTCCTCGAGTCCAAAAACGACACATCTAGGTTCGTCGGCCTCGCGATTCTCAAATCCGTGCTGGACAACCAACGAGACCTGCAGCGTGATTCAGTAATCATTACAAAATGCTGGGCCGCAATCTCGCCGGGATTCCTAGATCGTTTGCTCCGTGCCGAACAGAGCTCGGGAAAAAGCAAAGAGGAAGCTCGGGACTTGGTGGAGCTGGCGGTTGCGGTTATACATGCCTTTGCGGTGCTTTTGCCGCTGGATGTGGGGAGTGGGGAAGGGCTGGTGGGAAGATGCGAGGGCTTGCTTATGGCTTTGCTGAGGAGGTGGGTGGCTGTTTTCCTTGCTTTCTTTCTTTCTTGCTTTCTTCCTTCTGTTGGGAGTGTGGTGTGATTGACTAGGTTTTTAAGTTCCTCAGACACTACCAGATTGATCCTCCAGACGCTGCTTACCTTCGCCAGTTGGCCGGTTGGGGCAGAAAGGCTTCTTGGGGTGGGGGATTGGTCGCCGTTGCTTGAGGTTGCGCCCCAGCAGCCTCTGGCAATAGATGTAATCAAGTTCGTATTGATCAACGGAGCTTTTCGGCCTGGCCTACTGCAGCAGGTTCGGCAGCGTTTGGATGGAGTTGTGCCTGCACTCATTGTGAACTTCAGAGGTTCGGCAACCTCGCCTTTACTGGAGCTGTTGGCAGATCTTTTGGTAAAGTTGCCACCAGAGGTGCGTGTGGAATGTCCCCGGAATGTAGGTCCATGTATCTAAGTTAACCTTGCGCTATAAGACTCTCTCGCCGGACCCGAATTGGCTTAAACTGCTCTCATCTCTTATCCAGGAGACAGTCCTTGCCCGGCCTACCCTCAATACTCGAAAATGGTGCACCCTTATCTCCTCCGCACTCCTCCAATACTACCCCGAGCAGTTCCCTTCTCTCCTCTTCCGGACCTCGCCCAAGGGCAAGGGCAAGGGCAAGGGCAAACAACCCGCAGCTTTGGCACCGGAGCCGAAGCCGTTTGCATATCTCTTTGTTAGCTTGATATTAATAGATATTCGAGCGACGATTCCTTCCCTCCTCGAAATCCTTGCTTCCCCTGAATATCCCAGTACTGCGGAGCGCCTTACTGCAGGCTACAGTGTTGTTACAGTTTTCGTGGGATTTCTTGTTCGAAGTCTCGATGAGGATGTTGGTGAAGACAAGAGTTTATTTTTCCGGATCGAGCCGGACTTATTGCTTAAGCTTCGGCGAGATATTGCAGAAACCATGGGGTTAACTATTGAATTTTTGCGGGATCGGTGGGATGGTGTTACTGGCTCGGGGCTTGGTGGAGGTTCCCAACCACAACCCGCAAAGCAGAAAACCCCTCTAAGCCTGACATGGGACACTCGCGACGGAGGGATAGCACAAGATCACCTTGTTCTGGCAGCCATCCGCGCATTAGCGCTATGGCTGCGAGAGGACGAGAACGAGGCACTGAGGCGAGAAGCAAGTGGTAATACGGATGTGTTTCTGGGATTATACGCCCAGAGCAACAGCGTCGGAGTCAAAGACCCCACCCTAGGGACTGAGCCCGGAAAGGCAAAAAAACCTCTAGACTTTCGTCTAGCTCTTCTCACCGCTTTCGAGGGAACAACCACCACCGACGACGGGGTCGAGGCATTCCTGGAAGCCAACGGTTTGGAAGCTCTCTGGCACTGCGACCTCGCCAAACTGCTTTCTACTGACGTCAAGTCAGGGGAGGACATTAGCCGCGGTATAGAGATAATCCGAGTCCTCCTCGCTGTCGTGGAGCACGGCCACAATAGCGAGACGAGCGCTAAGGAGGAGTGGATGGATATTGTGAAAGTCGCTGCTGCGCTTCCGTCTGGGGATTCAGCGCTGGAGCTCCACCTTTCGCTTTTTCAGCTTGCGGTGGAGTTATTGACCCGTGCTCCGAGAGGGTTGGGGAGGCAGTTTGTAGGGGAAGCGGGGGTTATTAGGGAGAGGGCGAGGGTGATGCTGAGGACTGGGGATAAGGGATTAAGGGATGGGGCAATTGAAGTTTTGGAGGGGTTGAAGGGGTTGAGTATTGGTAGTTAGGGGGGGAGGGGGAGACCCCTACTTTTTTCAACACAAAACACAAAAAATTAGGTATATTATACGGAGTATAGTACATTTATATTCCTCCCAAATCGTAACTGTGAAGCAGCATATTCGCTCTCAAACGCCTAGTAAAATGGCTCGCGCGAACCCTAATTACATATGTATCCTCTTTGATGATATAAGAAAAAAAAAAAAATCACATCCGCCAAAGTGGATTAGAAAAATGAAAAATTCTTCTTACCCTTTGCCCCAAAATCCATTATCCAAGTCTCCCCTTCCTTCTTTCTCCCCGATCCTCCTCCCCCGCCACGACATCGTCCTCCCCGACCTCACTCCCCTCAGTCCATAACCTCTCAAACTCGCCATCCCCCTCCGCCTCAACCGCCCAAATACTCTCTCTCAGCCTCTTATGTCTTTCGCGGTCTTCCTCAATCCGCTGTTCGATCTGTCGTTTGTCGAGCCGGATCGCCGTAGCAGTGATAGTGGTGCCGTTTGTGTTTGCGTTGCTATTGTTGTTGTTGTTGTTGTTGGAGCGCCGAGGGGCACTGAGGTGGGTTGTGATTGATGTAGTCGTTGCAGCTGGTGGCGGGCGATCGCGTTCGTTGAGACAGGCTTCGATTTCGGTTAGGGTTTGGGGGAGGAGGAGGGACTTTTGATGGAGGGCGGATAGAACCTGAGAGGAGGGTTTAGTGGTTTTTTCTTTGTGAGGTTTCTAGGGGGGTAGTACTCGGCGGACTACTTTTACATTTGCGGCGCCGGAGCCGTCGCCGGGGGCTACTGCGTCGACTACCCGGAGGATGTCCCGTTGGATCATGCGTACGAATTCCATATGGCCTTCCTTTTGGGCCATGTCGCAGAGGTGTTCGATGAAGTACATGATGTTTGCCCTAGTATTCATCGAGTTCTGCAATTCGTTCGTTCCATCAGCCAACTCCACCCCCAGCTCCTCTTAGATTAGTAAGGGGCAAACGAACCCGTTCGAGCTGCTCCAAGATGCACGAGTGCAGGTCCTCATCCATATCCCGGTATTTAAGTGCGTATTGAGCGGCCTTTTGCGAGGATGTGACGGAGGCGTTCAGATGTTGGAGTTGCGAGGTGAAGCGCATGCGGACTTCAAAGGGGTCGGCCATTGTTTGTTCGCGTTTCGTTTGCCTCCGGATATTAGAGCGGAAAGGGGGGCGGATTGCGGGAGCTGGTGGTGAGAGCTTCTGTGTTGTATCCGTCCGTGGGCGAAGAGGGGGAGAGAGGAGGAGACGAGGGCGGTGAGCGCACGCCAAGAAATCGGCGGCAGAAAAAAAAATTTGCTCTTGTTCATCGACCTCGCCCTTCCCACTCGGAATACAGACCATCGCGGTAGCATAGAGCAAACATGTCCAATGAACTCTCCACCAGAAATCCCCAAGCCAATGGAGATGGTGCGGGGCTCATATTTACTGTTCTTGGGTGTGGTACGTATTTCACTGCCCCTCCTCAGGATGATATGGCGAACTGACCGGGTCTCCGTCAATCCCCAGGCACCATGGGCATCGCCATCCTCTCAGGTATCCTCTCGTCTATTCACCCCGCTTCCCTCCCGTTCTCCTCCTCCCCGTCTGGAACCTCAACCCCGGACCTCAGCGCCAATCCCGGCGACCTGCCCTCCCGCCTCCCCACCCACTTCATAGCATGTGTACGCCGCCGCGACTCTGCCAAAAAGATCAAAACCGCCCTCGCGCCCCATATCTCCTCCCTCACTATCCTCCAAAACGAAAACGTTCGTGGGGTCTCCGCCGGAGACGTCATTCTGCTTGGCTGTAAACCACAAATGGTGAATGACATACTCAGTGGGAGTGATATGCAGGAGGCATTAAAGGGAAAGCTTTTGATTAGTATCTGCGCCGGGGTAACGGTGGACCAACTGCATGATGCACTCAGGACAGATAGTGGGGAGGTTCCTTGCCTTTGTATAAGAGCAATGCCCAACACCGCCTCTGGGATCCGCGAATCTATGACTGTGATTGCTTCCCCGTCGCCTCCACTCCCGGGCCCGCTCGCCAGTCTCACGACCTGGATCTTTACGCGTATCGGCCGCGTAGTCTACCTTCCCCCTTCCGCTATGGACGCATCTACCGCGCTCTGCGGCTCCGGCCCCGCATTTTTCGCACTGATCTTAGAGGCGATTGCGGATGGGGCTGTAGCGATGGGGTTACCGAGGGCGGAGGCGCAGCTGATGGCTGCGCAGACAATGAGAGGAACAGCAGGTATGGTGTTGAGTGGGGAGCATCCGGCGTTAGTGAGGGAGAAGGTGGGGACGCCGGGGGGATGTACGATCGGCGGGTTGTTGGTATTGGAGGAGGGTAGGGTTAGGGGGACGGTGGCGAGGGCCGTGAGAGAAGCGACCGTTGTGGCTGGTCAGTTAGGGATGGGGGTGCAAGGGGTGAATGGGACGAGGTTTTAGGGATATTGCGTTGAGACTAAATTATTATTTTATTTTATTTTTTTTCCCTTTGTGGGTCGCCGAGTATCAGGTGGGTCACAACGAGCCGGAGAGTATATACAAAAAAACATATACAGCCCTAGGTTAGACCCCTAGGTAAATGGAACAAAATAACGCCAATCTAAACCCCAACTACTGCACTCTACTATACACACACCACTACCTATCACGACCCCCACTGCCGTCCCCGCCATCCCAATCCTCCCCATTTACCTCCCCACCTCCAAGTAGCCTTCTCCCCTCTCCCCCTTCTTCCCTCCTATCCCTCCCAACGTTAGCCCTCCTATCCCCATCCGTCCCCTCTGCCCCATCCAACACGTACCACACATCCTTCTTCGTCAACAGTCCCTGCAGCACCCCCATGTCACAAAACAATACATACCGCAGCCCCAGCTTCTGGAACATGTTCACAGTTAGTTGAAGGCTGGATTTAGCAGATAGCGTAATGGGGGTCTGGTCCATCCACGGTCGGAGGTCTAAGATGCTGTGCGGGTCCGCGAGCGGTTGATGCGTGAAATGGGTTTCTGTTGCGGGGGGGAGACTCCGGGGGGGTGAGAGGGCAGAGCCAAGTGCGAAGGCGAGCTCGGTGCGGGAGATGTAACCGAGGAGGATGGCCTCGCGGGTATCAGATATGACGGGGAACCCACGGTAGGGCTGGGTGGTGAGGAGGTTATTAAGGGAATCGATTGTATGGCCTGTTGCGGTGATGACAACGAGGTCCTCGATACGGGTGATGACCTCGGATACAGGAACATCAGGGATAGGTTGTTCTTGGCTATTGTCGAGAAAGGGGTATTCTTTGAAGCGAATCCAGCTCTCGTAAATGCCGCGTTTGCCCATAGCATCGCCAACCCATTTACTAATCATCACGGCGATCATAATAGGGAGGACGTATGTAAGCGCACCGGTAAGCTCAAACATAATAACGACGATAGAAACGGTCATTCTTGTCACACCTCCGAGAGCTGAGGCCGCGCCGATAATGGCGTATGTGCCTGGGGTTACGCAGGGTATATCGGGCTCGCAATTTGCGAATATCAGCGCACTCGGATAGTTGGTCTGCCACAGCTGCACTAAGAGACCTAGCGCGCGGCCATAGAGCGCTCCGATGGCCATGGAGGGGAGAATAATACCCGCTGGAATCTGGAGTCCAAAGGTTACGGATGCGAGGGCGAAGCCCAGGATTGCGGCCAAGAGAAGGAGAACGATTGTCCCTGTTGTAGCCACTCCGGATTTGCAGAGACCAAATTGGTCTTCTTTGATGGTGGCGCATTCAGCAAAGAGAGAGGCAACAAGCTTAGATGATTGTGCTCTATCGAGCTATTAGCAATGCAATGGGTAGTTATCCTAGGGGGGGGGGGGCACACCTCATGAAAACATTTGGGAAGTTGATTAGTGCAGTGACAAGTGCTACTGCAATTACCTCCCAGGTGGGGTAGTTTTTAATGACAGAGGACTCTCTCCACTCCGCAATCCGCATGTTCAACTTAATGAAGAAACCTCCGTATAGGCCCTGGGGGTTTCCGTTAGCGCTGGTGGCGTAGTATTCGTTTGTCGCGATTCTGAAGAACTTACTCCAACGACCCCTAGAATGACAAACGGCGCTATTTCAAACCCATGCCAGCCGCTACTATACGTGACTTGGTAGAGAACAAGTTTACCTGTGCGAAAGGGGTTCATTGCTTGTAAGGTAACTGCAGCAACCATGGCAGAAACGAAACTCTGCCACATCGTCTTGTCGGGAAAGTAGTATGACAGTTGCTAGAGAAGCGGTCAATTATGCTCCGTGAAAACAGCGGATTGAATAGACATACTTCTAAGCTAAAAAGCACTCCACCAAGGGGTGATCCAAACGCAACAGAAATGCCTGCAGCAGCAGCGGCGGAAAGGACTTCCCGTTTGCGTGCTACGCCTAAATTAGTGTCTACGCACTTAAAAATATGGGATTATATTTAATACCTTCGTTTTTGCTAAGGTTGTCGAACATCTTCATTAACAAATTCGCGCAGCAGCAAGCAACATGTACCAAAGGACCTTCTTTCCCAAGCCATAACCCCGATGCAACCGCTAGACACTGCAACGCCACCACATTAGCCCACGCATAACACCAATGAAGGCCGGTGCTGTCTTACCAATCCAAGTGATTTTACAACCAGGGTCCATGAACTCATGAAACGCCGAATAACAAACCCGCCCAGAACCGTCTTAATCTCGGGGATACCGCTATGCTTTGCGTATGTTGCATAGGTCTTTACCAAAGTGCTTGCACAGGCCGCGAAGATGATCTACATGCGAGCCTTAGTACTTGCCCAGAGCGATGCTCTATTCGAGGGAACTTACCGAAAGTACAAGAAAGAAAAAATACTCAGTGATGAAGCGCCCACTCCTGGATTTGGCATCAAGAGCTGTACTCCAAGGAACCCACTCCTGGCATTGTTCGCTTGCTGAGAACAGGGTAAGCGTCTGAGTATGTCTGGCACAGGAGGACTTACCCTCTAACCCCCAACAACAAAAATCCTTATTCAAATAGAACTTCCCGCCACCGGGCCCGGCCTTACAGTATCCGTTCTTCAGATCCCCCATCCAATCACTCACAATATCTATACCCGCAGCCAGAACGCCAGCGGCAATACCGGTAGCAATCAACACCACCCATATCTGGCTTGCGTCTACCAGCTGCGCTATGTACCCCAGTAGACCTTTGGCATTCGATTGTAGCACACGTAGTCGTTGCCGCTCTTTTGTATACTCAAAGATCCAATCAATAGCAGTGAGGTCGTCATAGCCTACTCGGCGCCCAGGACCTTCGACATACCAATCCAACGGACCACCATCTTTCGCACCATTAAAATGAGTGGGGTTATCAGCGGAGGTATCTAGTATGGGAAGTATTGTATCTTCCGAAGGGGTGGCCGGTGCTTGCTGGCTACGGTCTAAGCGGCGTCGGGACGAAGTAGGCCTAGGAGACGGGGAAGGTCGTCGGGCATTTTCCAAGGGGTTGGAGAGAAATTTTGGGAGGTATGACGTTTGCTTTGTCCGTCTCTTGAAAGAAATTCTGATAGAATAGGCTGTCAGCTAATGGTCCTAGATATGCACGACGTAGCGGGTGCTCACCTAGGTTCTGAATCACTCTCTAGAGAATCGGTCGAGAGCAAAGCGCGATCCCTTGCAGTAGCGGAATCCTCGTCCCCACTATCATCCTCAATAAGAGGCTGTCGCCCGGGGACAGCCCGACTTGAGGAAGCACCTTCACGCAAAGCTCGTTGGGGACCAGAAGACGAGCTCGACATCACTGCAACTCTATGCATGCCATCCAAATACCACACCCATCAGCTTTCGCCAGCTGTATCGGATCTCTCCGAAGGAATACGGAGATATGCAGTCACGTGAGCTATAGTTCGCCTCGCCTCGCCGAGAAATCGGTACGAAACTCCATACACTTGTCTTCCATCTCCATACTTCGTACAGAGCATATGCTCAATAATTTACATGACCTTATCATTCGCTAGGCTTGTCCCCTGCATGGAAGGACTCTAAACAGGATATACTCACTATGAATTCCCCTGATGCTAGGGGCGGCGCAGACACGGACGGATACAGCTCGTCTCGCCGGTCCAAGTTTCGATTCAAGTCAAAATCAAGGTCGAAATCTGCCGACGGGTCGAGCACGAGCCACCGCGGGAGGCACCGGAGGTCTCCTAGGCGTGAAGATGAAGGGGCGAGCTCTTACCACCGCTCGAAGCGGCGCCGGGAATCACGGGACGGTCAAACGGTGGACGATCCGACCCTCTACGATGACACTTATCTCCCAAATTCACATTCATCTCAGTACCTCTCTCCAGACGATGCATTTCGAGAATCATTATTTGACGCAATGGCAGATGATGAGGGGGCTGCGTACTGGGAGGGTGTATACGGCCAGCCACTCCACGTTTACTCGAAGGACAAACTAGGGCGGGGTGGAGAGTTGGAACAGATGACAGACGAAGAGTACGCAGCGCATGTACGAGCAAAGATGTACGAGAAGACGCACCAATACATTATCGAGGAGAGGGCACGGAGGGAAGAAGTCAGGAAGCGGGAAAGACGGATGAAAGAGGAGGGCAGGAAGATGCAGCAAGAAAATGAGGCATTCGAGAGGAGGATCGTGGAGAGTCTAAGGAGGGGCGAAGAAAGGAAACGAAAGAAGAGGCAGAAGGAGCGATGGGAAGAATATTCGAAGGCTTGGCAAGATTTGAGAAGCGTAGGGCCACACAGCGAGGTTGTCCAGACGAAACAGTCGAAAGGCGCAAGGCATCTAATACCATGGCCTGTTGAAACAGGTCGGTTTTCAGATATTACACGGGAAGCCGTGGAAAAGTTTTTCCTCAATGGGCCCTCCACCTGCGAGACGGAGGAATCCCTTGATCTACTAGCTATGCTGAAGACAGAGCGCGTCAGGTGGCATCCGGATAAAATGCAGCAGCGTCTAGGTATTGAACAGCTAGATGGAGAAACGATGGCAGCTGTGACTGCTGTGTTTCAGGTGGTGGATTGGATGTGGTCGGAGCTGCGGAATAAAAAAGCTCCGGATGCCGTCCAGGGCGTTGGGTAGACATGGCGTCGGGCGGTGACCATTTCGAAGGTAGCGGGGATACATTCAGCCGGTGGCCACCAAGCTCTTGACTTGTTAACGCGGGGTTTCAACTGCGGGGCAGCGCAGTCTAGCTACTCTGTACACCTGATTTCCTTCATGTTAACAAGTATGGCGAGGGCGTATTTATAGAGCATCAAGTGGACTTGTGCATACATATACTCTGGAGGTGCAGATCAGCAGTCAGGTTCATTTCCGCGTCCAACAGGATTAATATAGAGTCCAAGCGCGATGGGTCCAAATGGCTCGCCCACCCAGCCCAGTAGCAAATCCAGGTGACAAGAAACCCCCGTGGCAAAAAACACATGGCACCCATTGGGGCCACTCGGGTAATACACAGCAGCAACCAGTGTGCGGGATCTGTGATGCCGCCCGGATAGCCTTCGATCGTATCGTGCCATCGAGCAGACGCGCTGTGCTACGCAGCACAATACAATACAATACATACATACACACACACCGTAGTGCCTTGGATCCGCCTGGGATCTGCCTAAAATGCGACTCTGTGATAGATAGTAGCTATTTAATGTCTGGCACGCGTGGACGAGAGGCCAAATTGGTCCCGGGATCCACTTACTACGAAGTATAGTGCTCTGGGCCCGATGCTCCCCCAGCATTCCCAATTGGATGCTCCTTCCGCTTTCGCCCCAGCTTCCCCGCGCTGTCAACCCGCGACCCGACTTTGCAGACGTCGTTACCAGCGAGCAAACCCGCCATTGAGTCCTGCCCACTTGGAGTTTTCCCGGGTGCGATTGCGCGATAGCTTTGTCGCCGAGTCCCCGCGGTCAGACACGTCGAGCGCTGGTTGACGGCCAGGCGTCTTGGGTTGGAGCAGAGCCCTGGGATTGCCCGACTCCCTTGCTTTGCTTTACCCCAACCCCAAAGCCATCCCCAAAAAGGGCAGGCGGGTGGTCGATCGTTCTGCCCACCTTCCTACCACCAAGGCCTAGTCCCGCGTTGTATCATCATCATCTAACTCGACCGATGAAGCTTGCCGCAGTCCCCAATTAGCCCACCGGAGGGTTAAACCCACATTGGCAGGTCTGCCCTCCAATCGCATCGTTCATTTTCGCCGTGGCTGCTCTTGCGCGGTCCGTGTCTGGAAATCTCACAAAGAAGCTGCGACGGCCTCGCGATACGAGAGACAAGTCTGGTGTGGAACACGCGGCCACCAGCTTCGATCGGCTCCACGCCGCTGAAAAATCCCCTTGGTCTGTCGAGAAGCAATCCCTCCCAAGGCGTCTGGAGTGCATGTCAAATTAAGATAGCGGCGGTCGCGTTTCTGTGCGATCATCCTGCAAGTTCCCGAAAGTACAAAAGGCGGCGCAGGACGGACTCCGGCGTTGACATCGGGAAGGCAGGGTTAGGTTTACCAACCCTACCCTCTCGATATCAAACATTTGCGTCTGCTTCTTATGCCGACTCTCGGGTTTTTAAAGAAGAAGAGGACGAAGGAGTCCAATTCTAAAGACCTCCCGTCGCCCACCGGCAGCGAGCCGAACACACCTACCACCCCTTCCTCCCGAGGATTGAAGGGCTCCATAGCTTCCACGTCGTCTCAGTCGTCTTATCCCCACATACCATCTTCGACCGTCAAGCCGGGTGACCATATGTCCGTGGCCACCGAACGGCCAATGACACAGGGACTACAAGGTGCGGACAAGCAGCCGCAACAGCAGCCCGGCCCTCCATACCAGCAGAACTCCCCAACGATCAACAACTTGATCAATCCCCCGCAAAATGAAGGCCCACCCCAGCAATTCCAACCAACGGCTGGAATTGAAGGTCAGGACAAGGGTACAGTTAGACAGACTAAGGGAAAGTATGCCCTGAGTGACTTTACCATTCAAAGAACACTGGGCACTGGTAGCTTTGGGAGGGTGCACCTTGTGCAATCAAGGCATAATCAGCGCTTCTACGCCGTCAAGGTTCTCAAAAAGCAGCAGGTCGTAAAAATGAAGCAAGTCGAGCATACGAACGACGAGCGAGCGATGCTGCAAAAGGTTAAACACCCGTTCTTG
Source organism: Geoglossum glabrum (assembly GCA_021527465.2). Taxonomy (NCBI): domain Eukaryota; kingdom Fungi; phylum Ascomycota; class Geoglossomycetes; order Geoglossales; family Geoglossaceae; genus Geoglossum; species Geoglossum glabrum. The sequence goes on from JAJDFE020000087.1 coordinate 14,516, forward strand.
ATAACGTTATGGGGGACATTCCAGGATTCGAAAAACCTGTATATGGTCATGGACTTCATTGAGGGCGGAGAGCTATTTAGCCTGCTCAGGAAATCACAGGTTCGTAGAGTGAACTATCCAAGTCGATCGTTTTTCAGGGGGGAAGGGGGGATTAACGCCTAAACAGCGGTTTCCAAATCCTGTTGCGAAATTCTACGCCGCAGAGGTCACCCTGGCTTTGGACTACCTGCATTCGATGAATATCATATACAGGGATCTGAAGCCGGAAAATCTTCTATTGGATCGACACGGCCACTTGAAGATCACAGACTTTGGTTTTGCAAAAGAGGTTCCAGATATCACATGGACTCTCTGCGGAACACCTGACTACTTAGCCCCGGAGGTTGTTGCATCAAAAGGCTATAACAAGTCTGTAGATTGGTGGGTAAACTGATTTTCGGTGCCGCAGGCGAGGTGTGCTAACAATTGGCATGTAGGTGGTCTCTTGGAATTCTGATATTCGAGATGCTCTGCGGGTTCACTCCATTTTGGGATGGCGGATCGCCGATGAAGATCTACGAAAATATTTTAAAAGGCCGTGTGAAATACCCTCCATACATCCACCCCGACGCCCAAGACCTCCTGCAGCAGCTCATTACCCCAGACCTGACTAAACGACTCGGCAATCTCGTGGGTGGATCAAGAGATGTCATGAATCATCGGTGGTTTGCCGAAGTCACCTGGGATAGATTGGCGAAGAAAGATATCGATGCACCTTACGTGCCGCCTGTTAGGGGCGGTGTAGGTGATGCGAGCCAATTTGACAAATACCCAGAGGAGACTGAGGCCTATGGTGTGGGTGGTGACGACCCGTAAGACCCACCTATTGCCTCTGTGTTTTCGGGCTAACCCCTCTTGCTCGGCTTTAGACATGGACACCTCTTCACTGAGTTTTGAGACTCCCGTCCTGGCGACTTCTTTAGGTACATACATATGTCGAAAAAAAAAAACAACTGCTGGGAACAGGCTACTTTGCTGGAGGCCGGTTCTATTCTTCGGCACGTCAAATCTACTACGTATCTTCTAGCAATCCCCGCCAAGTTTCTTTCAGTTAATCTTAACTGGGTGCTTTTTTTTTTTTTTTTTTTTTTGTTCGGGCTAAGTGGGGCCTTTTGCAACCGTACCTTTTCCTCTTGTCTTAGGTCATTCCTCGAAAATCCTATCCTTTCCTTGCTCTCTCGCCCTACGAAAGCCGCCTGCTCGGGCCGGTATGCATGCCTAAATGTGTTGATGGGGACATAGGATTCTGGTCTTTGTTTTAAGGTGCGGGGACTCGATAATGGAAAAAAAAAAGTATTCTATGATCCCCTTATTTTTCTAAACTGGCTTACCGGTGACCGTGGAGAAAAAATAAAAAAAAATAAAAGCGCGTAGTCATCTGGGTGGATGTGCTTTGGGGAGAGGGAGGGGGAGAGGGGGAAACCAAAGGCTCGTGTTTCAGGGGATTTCCACAAGAGGAAAAGAGAAGAAGCTAGAGAGCTAGAGAGCTAGAGAGCTAGAGAGAGAGAGGGAGGAGTAAAAAAAAAAAAAAAAAAAGTCAATTTGACAACAGGGGTTTTTTTTTTTTTTTTTTTTTTTTGGTTTTTTTCCGTCTTACCTTTTTAACCACGACGCTAATAACGCGCGCGCGCCTCCCAACAACTACAAAACACAACACTCCAAAAGCTCGGACACTCTACCTGTTACGTGTACGAAAAATCCGCAGAGAGAGAAGGGGAGGGGGAATTGAAAGAGTCTGAGTTTTTTTTTTTTTTTTTTTTTTAATTTTTTTTTTTCTAATTTTTAATTTTTAATTTTATATATATATATATATATATTTTTTATGTTTTTTTTTTTTTTAGTGTTTTTTATTGTGTTTTTTTTCGCGTTTTCTGGGGGAGGGGGAAGGAGGTCGGTGGGTTGGTGTGGGGTGTGTGTTGTGTGTTGTGTGTATGTGTATTGTGCGTATATATATATTGGGGGTGTGTATATTCTGTAAATGTATGTAATTTACGCGGTTATTTCTATGGGATATTGGGCGGAAGGGGGGAGTTTTCTTTCTTTTCTTTTCTTTTTCCTTGTCGGTTGGGATGGCTGGTTGATGGGTGCAGATTTTTGGGGTGGGGATTTCTTTTTTATTCTGGTTTTGTTTTTGTTTTGTTTTTTCTTTTCTTTTTTCCTTGTTGTGTTGTGTGTGTTGTTGTTGTTGTTGTAAGAGAGTGCGTTTGTGAGGATGTGTGGGAGAGAGTGTGTGAATGTGGGTAATATATGTATATCTATGACGCTGTTATTTTTTTTTTTTTTTTGGGTGGGAAAAGATTGTAGAGGAGGCGAATTTGTTATGTTGGTTGAGGCTTTTTTTTTTTCCTTCTACTTTTGACTAGTATGCCCCAACCATCAAAAATACAAACCCCCACCACATTCCGCTTTATCTGGTCTCTGAAATTTGAAAAAAAAATATCACCACATCTAGCTGCCTCCAATGTGGGTTCACGAGGAATGCAACTGCGCACCGGCGCCTCGGATCCCGGCGGATATGACACCAGTACAATTTCACCCGCTGCATGGCCGGTACCACAAGGAGTATCAGGGGACCATTCTGAGGGTCCATGGGAGGGTGCCCCAGGTCTGTCCGCTTTGTCCGTGGCTGGGGGATTTTCTGCGGGAGTGTCTTCGTGATGCTATTCGTGATGCGTCCTCTCCGGCGCCGTCTCGTCGTGCTGGGGAGCGCCGTGCTCATTTTGTCACAATTGAGTCGCCCCGGCCGACGGTGCCGCGGGTCCGGAGTCAGCCGGAGGAGGAACCCGTTTGGGATCGAGCCGAGCAGAGTTGGGACCCTGTTGTGGAGGATTGGTAGTGATGGATTCTTGGCTTTGCGGTGTCGTTGCTTCGAAGCGTGTCGCTGGCGATCTTGTCGATATTGGGCTCGCACGTACGCTGGCATAACGGAAAACCAAAATTTCCTCCCGCATCGCAGACTCAGTTCTTTGGCCTAGGAATGCTATTGTTCGTTGGACGCAGGTGGGATTTTGGGACGGGCGCTGTGAGGCAGTTAAATCGGAAGATTGAGGGGTAGTGGGGGGGGGGGGGTGCTGGGGGTTTTGGCGGTGGATTCTGTGGAGAGTAGAGAGAGAGAGAGAGAGTATGTTGGATTGTTTGGTAGTTGAATGGCGTTTTGAGTAGTGTGTGTGTGTGTGTGGCTAGGATTCTTTGGGTTTGGCGTTTATTGCGAGGGTGTCTTGATTGATGATTGGAGTGTACTTTAGGGGTTATTGCGGATACCCCCACAATGACCACCGTATAGGAAATGTGTGGAATGTGTAAAATGTACAGAGGATACTTTTGAATTTTCGGTCAAGAAGGCACATACATACTCGATCACCACCCATACCGACTTCCCGCCTCCTTCTTGTTCCTCTTGCCCGCCGCGAAATGCTCCTCCAATGCATCCTTCTGATTGCTAGCAGCATTCACCAGCTGCTTGAGGCTGTGTTTGCCCGGTGCGATAGCACGGACGGGGTTGTGTTGGATGGTTTCGCCGGCAGCGCGGAGAGCGTTATTGCTAGCATATTCGGTATCGGTGTTGAATGTCAGTAGGGTTATTGGGGCGGAGTTCGCGGGAGGATGGCGGCCTAGAAGCTGGCGTTTTTGAGAGGGGGTAAGGTTTAGAGTGTCGGCAAGGAGGTCGAGGGTTTGGGGCTGAGGTGGGGGGGAATGGTTGTGGGATTCCAGGGATTCGGAGGGGTAAGTGTTGTCGGGAGCGTCGATGATGGGGTTGTGGAGGAAGGGGGTGTAATCTTCACTTGAAGAGGGTGATGGCTGGCGGATCTCCGACGATGAGGAGGAAAGGGAGAAGAGTGAGGATTTTGATTTTGGTGGTGGGAGGGAGGATGGGGGTTGGGGGGCTGATGTTGTGCGGTCAGTTTGGGGTTTCTTCTTCTTGGGTTGTGGCTTTCGGGAGACAGAAAGAGGTTTGAACATCGTTGATGGACCGGCCGGTTTAGATGCGGGTACTGTTAGGTCGGTCTGCGATGTTTTTGGTGTGGTCTCTGGAGGTGGTGGGGGCGGGGTTAAGCTGCTTTCCCCGCCTTCGGTGTCCTTGGAAGAATCGGCTGCTTCCTCCCTGCAAAATCCAGGCGTGGCTCCCGTCTTTAAGCTCACTCCCTTGCTTAGCCCTCCCCCCATGGCCTGCCCGGTGCGTTTTGGCGCTGGTAACAGAGCGTTAAATCCGCTAAATGCACCGCCGCGGCCACTGACTCGTGCTCGCTTTGCTGGCGGGCCATCTGCCGTTGACCCCCCGTCCTGCTCGGTGGTCTTGGGTAGATTGACGAGTATTTTGCGCGGGTTTGAACGGTCGACGACTTTTTTAAAGGCGGGTTTTGAAGATGCCAACGGTGTGGGTTTGGGTGCGGATGCAGTTGTGGGGTCGGAGTCGGAGTTTTCAGAGTCAGAATAATCGACTAGACCCATGGCTCTTGCAGGAAGGCTTTGGGTTGTTAGTGATAATAACAATGGTGGATGCTCTGTAGATGGCGCGGTGGTTGACAATCTTGAAGTTAGACGTTGATAGCTCCATTGCCGCTTTAGGACGAGTTCCGGCCCCCACGTTCCCCCCGTGCATCTGGTACGGAGTTATGAATATCCTTGGTAAGTCCATAGGGCTGACCCGCCACCTCTTATTTGTTCCTGATACTCCGTACATCGTTCAGGCTCACACGTCTGAGATCATGTTCAGTACTTCCCCTTGATATTGAGTTCCCAAAGACACGCACCATATGCACTCTTTTCTACGCCATGTCGATTCTTGTCAGTGACGAGTACGTGCAATTTGACACTGGAACCTCCTTGTTCCTTCAGACGGCCCACTGACTCGGTCTACTTTTTCACAGGTTCGACTTCTACCGGCTGCGCACGTCTTACTTGACTACAACGAAAGATGGTGTCGGTGAACGTCTCATTGCAGTAAATGGGGCGGTCGTCAACAGTACTGGGTTTCGCGCTGCTGGCTGGGACACAGGTCAAAATGAAGCCAAGCGGACTTACTCGCCCCCAATTCCTTCTGCAATAGCAGCAGAATACTTTCAAGCGCCACCGAGGTCTGCCGGCTTGCCTCCACCTGGGTTTGGTGACGATGAAGAGGAGGGGGGTATGGTAACTGGTGGCGGTGGCGGAGATATGGTCGCATTTGGGGTTTCGTCCAGGCGGAGGCGGCGGAGAGAACAAGAGGACCAGGACAGCAGCGATTTGAGTGATGAGAGCGATGAAGATACTGAAGGTCAGAGGTATGCAGTTGTCTCGTCTGGCTCTGGCTTTCCGCTATTCTCTATCGGGGGCTAAATTTCAAGTAGGGTAACACATCAAATCAAATTCGCCAAGATGCCCGTCCGAACGAGAGCTGGCTCTTCGCCAATTCGTCAGAGCAATAGAGACAATGGCCCATCTGTCTTGGTCACATCACCTCCCCGGCCACACGAGGAAAGCCGCTATCGTCGCGGCTCGTTGGGTGCGGTCGAAACAATTAAGGAGCGCGCTAGGAGAGATACGGCAACTAGTAGTGATCTCTCTTCTGAAAACGAATTCGGCCCAACGCACTATAGGAGAAGGAGAAATAATTCCAATCCTGCAACTAAGGCTACTAAACAATTTGCTACTCAACTCAACTACACCGGGAACCGTATTCCGTTAGAGTTGGATGATGAAGATTCCGGAGATGACTCAGACAGTACGAGTCTTTCTTCCGATTTCGAACAGACACCAGGCTCGCCTTCGCTTCTTGATAGCCTTGCAGGACCGTCGTCGCCCCTCGGCCGTCTACCTACGTCGACTACCGCTCAAGAGTCTCCGAGAAAAGCAAGATTGGCGCATCCCGTATTATCTGCTCTTCCTCCACCCAGGCCAATTAGTGCAATTGCGCCTAAGAGTGCTTTGGCTGAAGCTATTAAAAGGAGCCGACTAAAGAAAGCGAGTCCACTCGAAATCTTTGCGTCGCTGTCTGAAACGGCAGACCAAAAGCCGCTAGTACTAAAGATCTATGCTCCTTTCTCCAGAGAACCAGAGAGAGGTTTTGAAGTCCTCATTCGCCGTACGACTCAACAGGGAGATAAACGCCAGGAGAGTGCCACTATTGGCTTGGGGACTAGCCCAGAGCGAGAGGTCACTGTCCATGATGTTATAGGACTGAGCTTATGGCGGTACACGCAGGAGAAACGCGAACCGGCCCTCACGGATGAACAAATGAATGCTAATCAGTGGCTACTGCAAATGGCTGAAGATGGAGAGCCGGATGAGGATCTCGTTCTGGAACGCACTAAAATAATCGCTTCCTTCACATCAAATAATAACCAGCGAGCAGCGCGAGGTGCGAGGGCAAGAGGAAAGGCATTCGACGAGTTTGCCCTCATTGAGGCTACTGGGGAGCAATTTAAGGAGAATGAACGTCTCACCCCTAATGTCCAGCAAGAGGCCGAGGGCGAAGACATGGGACTACAACAACAACAACAACAACAACAACAACAACAGGGGAATAAAGTAACCCAAGAAAAGAAACCCGAGCCTGGCCCACAGTTGACCTTCCAGGAGAAGCTGTGGAAGGAATTTGGCGCTCCTATAGATATACCTCAACCAAGCACACACGCCCATCCCCGTATGGGGGCCCCGAAGATCCTGCGTATCCACCTGCATGACCTAGAACCTTTTGCTACATCGGTATCTGTGGATGTACGGACGGATACATACTTGGCTGAGGTCCTTGAGATCGTTTGCAAGAAGCGCCATTTGGACAAGGCTCAGTCTGTGCTTAAAGTCCGGGGGACAAACATAATTGTTCCCTTAGACCGCACGGTTGAGGCACTTGGTGATATCAGTGAACTCGACCTTTTCCGCCGCCGCTTTGCCGATGGCTTGGACACCATAACAGGCTCGCCTGGGAGCATTTCACCCAACGCGCCTTTGATTATCACTCGCGGAAAAATCGGTGGCAAGGGTATTACCCCCTGTTTACTCTTATTTTTGTTCTACCCCTCTCCCCCTAACCGCATTTCAACCAACCACAGCCCCCTACTGTGCGGTCACGTAGTGCTAACCTGTGACTAGGCGGAAAACAAGTGATGCATCCCCTCGCCGATGTCCAAGCGAGCGCTGGATACAAAAAGTACTCTGTCTGGAGGAGAAATCAGCCAACCTCCTTTTTCAGCTCCCATGAGCGCATCCTGGCAATTGACGGCGAGTGGATACATATTATGCCGAGCGACGCGGCTGGGGCTACAGTTTTCGGTGGCACTGGCAAGACGACAAGCATCCACTTTAGCACTGTTATCGGATGCAAGGTCAAGCGCACTCACCCTAAGCAATTTAAGGTAGGTTGTGTATCTTTTATTATGCCTCCCTAACTACACGCGCTCAAAGTCTGACTTGGTGGTAGATCCTCGCCCTCAAGAGCGAGCGTGAATCAAAAAAGTACGATTTCGAAGCGTTATCTCGTCCCGAGGCCGCAGAGGTTGTCGAAGAGATTATGAAGGGTATGGAGCTATATAAGGACGCAACCATGTGAACGAGGTCCTTCGCCTTTAACCTCTTTCTTTTCCAACAAGCCTATCTTTTTTTTTTTTTTTCTTTCGTTCTCGTTCCCTGTAAAGCTCTCAATGTTATGGGACAGATCACAAGATTTCTTGCGATCCCTTCAGTGAACTAGCAGACCTTTCTGCGGCTGGTTGGGGGGATTCAAGTGAGAGGGCGTGATTGGCAGATGAGGGCTTGATATTTTGGAGCGGACGAGGAACGGGAGGGATATGCGGCGTTATGGGGTGGAGGTTGGCAGGAGTTGGGCCGGTTTAGCTGGGATGGAGCGCGTAAACAGATGCTATTATTTTGTACACTACAAACATGCATACAAACACACATACCTATACATCTCATGTGCATCCATCTTCAACCCTCAGTCCATCCACCCCCACACCCACACCCCACCTACTCACACCGCAAGGGACACAAAACGAAATCAAACAAAAAAAAAAAAAAACACCAACTAAGCTATACACATACCACTTCCGTACGCAGCACTCAGAACCTGCTCTACTACTAATGTGAGACGGGCTATTTTTGCGCAGACGATTGTAGCTAGTATACCTTCCCCTCCCTCCCTCCCTCCCTCCCTCACTCCCCCCTTTATAAAAAATAAAAAATAAAAAATAAAAAAAAAAAAAAAAGTTAAAACTCAAAACGGTCGCCGCCACGTTCCCCACTTCCATAATCGGCTTTACCCCCGTCAGCAAAAGAATAGATTCTACCAAGGGGAAAATGAAAGGGTGGGGGGGGGGGGGGTGAAGGATTGGATTGTAGCTATTGAGAAAGATGAATGGGCGTGTGGGTTGCCTGTTTTGATGGCTAGAACCAACCAACCCTTATTCTCCTTGGCGATTTCTTCTTCCGCTGCCGAGTTACTGGTCCCCTCTTCATGGGACCCCCCCCCACTTCCTTTCCTCTTCTTCTTTTTCTCCTTTCTCTTCTCCTTCTTCTTCCTTTTCCTTTCCTCCTTCAACCCACTCTCTTCCAGTATTTTCCACAAATTCTTGAAGTATTCTTCTAACCCTTGTACCTTTCTCTCCAGATAGGCTATTTCTTTCTTGTGACCGACCGCCTCCCTCTCAAGCTTCTGAATATATGCAATCTGGACTTCTGATTGGCTTTGGAAGGCTCGAGAGGGGGGGATGGGGAGAGTCGGGTTCGGGGGAGGCGGGACGTGTACTGTCTCTCTCACCCCGTTCCTCCGTCCGGGACCCGGCCACCGCCTTCTCTCCTCCGTTCCCCCCTTCTCCTTTTTCTCCTTTTTCTCCTTTCTCTCCTTTCTCTCCACCTCCTTCCACTTTTTCTTCTCCTTCTTCAACCCCCTCTTCATCCCCCTCTCCTCTCCCTTCTCCTTCAACATACGCTGCCTTGTACTTTTGAGGGCTGCTCCTAGTAGCCATACCTCCTCTTCGAGGTCGGCTATTTTTTTCCCGTCGCCGACTGCCTCCCTCTCGAGCCTCTCCATATAGGCAATCTGGGCTTCTGATTGCCTTTGGAAGGCTTGAGAGGAGGGGTCGGGGGAGGCAGAAGGGGGATCTGGGAGAGCAGGAGGAGGATCTGGGAGAGCAGGAGGGGTGGGATTAGACATGGGCAGCCATCCCAGGCGGCTGTTCACGCGGGCCCACCAATTCGGACTATATTAATTAATGTTAGATATACACAGAGACAAGAAGAGGAAGGGAAGAAGCACAGCCATCCATTGACCCCTACTTATCTACTTACCGGTGATGTCTGTGGTGCCTTCTCGACCGAGTAGCTACGGGCTCCGGCGTGGCACCGCTTGTATCAAGAACGGCAGTCGCATATGACGGTGGGTAGTCTCCTCCCTCTGACATTTTTTTTTTAATTCGATACTATAGTGGTTGAGAAAACGTTGATTAGCTCCGGTGCGTGGGAAATCAAGGTCCTTTTATACATAGCTGGTAAAGTAATCTAGCGATGACTGGCCTCACCACTGAAACTACGGCCCGAGCTAGAGTAGTGTTGGCCTTCGCTTGCGATATTCGCCATTGTTATGAAATCGTGAAGTCACGACCTTCTCCTTAGCGTAGGTGAGCGCTGGGAGGGGCGTTCTAAGCGACGCTTAGGTTCCTGGGAGGCACTAGGGAGGGGAAGGGGGTACATGCTAGCTGGAAACGATCTCATACCCGGCCCCAGGACTACTAGGGCCGGGTCTGCCTCTTGGGGGACGGACACGAGGTAGCCGTCAACTGCACAATCCCGGACGCGGGTGCGACTTCTAGCCTGGCTCCAACCCCTAGAGGTTTGTACCCCACCCCCCAGAGGTTTGTACCCCACCCACCATTGCGAACTCACTGTTGTAGACGCATTGCAGCCTCATTTTTTTTTATTTACTGCTGCTAGTGGAGCTGATAAGTCGCGCATTTGCCGTTTTAAGATCGTGGATGGGGATTCCGCCACATCGAAGCTAGCCGGAGCCTAACTACTGCTTGCCCAGCTTAAACCAGCGAACGCTCTACCCCGCATTAACATTAGCATGAGGGACGCGTGCTGCTCTGCTGGCTCTGGACGCTGGCTGCCATTGCACATATCGAGGGATATCGGGGGACGTTATCGCGTGGGTTTCTGCTCTTCGCCCCCGGGTCTGAGTTATTATAACGAGCTGGCCCACCCGAGGGACAATGTGGAACCCTGTGGGGAACACAGGGTCCAACCTAACCGCGAAATGGCATCCAGAACCTCTCCAGCGGGGTACTTTCAGCATTCTGTCGACTTCTCTGATCACTATTGTCCTCTGTGCCTGGACTGCTCTCCACCTAAATATTCCCGAGCATAAGAAGACTGATGTTCAGTTTTGGCGCAAGGTTAAATGGCTGTTCATCGGCATCGTGGCTCCAGAGATTGTACGCACCTAATGGAACATGGTCAAGCCAATTACGCGTTTACTAAGCGCCGATAGGTTGCCTTTGTGGCTTTTATGCAGTGGAAGGGGGCCATGAGACTGCACAATGCCATGCTGGACGCAAGCAGAAAGGGGTGCTTTCGCCGTCAGCGCCCAGAGCTCAAAAGGAACGTCTTCATCAGACACGTAAAACTCATCTTGAGAAGCATCGCGAGGAAGTCTAGGACCGGGAGAGGTATAGAGGTACATAAATCCAGCAGACCGCTCAGGAATAGACTACCTAGAAAGCTTACTGCAATCTCACTCAGTTCAACCCACCCCCATCAAGCGGGATTCCATGGAACAAGATCCATAGCCACTATACCGTGATGGGTGGCTTCGCCTTCGATGTTGGGAGTAATACATCCGGTTTGAAACTACCAGAAGGCAGACGTCGAATAACGTTGACGCCTGATGGAATCCTCTTCCTTGCGACGCACAAACCTGACCTGCTGAGTCCTGGTATATCAGAAGAAGACATACGGGATAAAAGCAAGGCGGATTATTTTGCTAAGCTCCTTGTCTGCACCCAAGCCCTCTGGTTCTGTCTCCAGGTCATTACCCGGCTTTCTATGCACCTGCCAGTCAGCTTGCTTGAAATCACGACATTTGCCCACGCCGTAACGACCTTCTTCGTATACTTCATGTGGTGGAATAAACCTTCGGACATTTCAGAGCCTACGTTGATACCCATCGCGGATGAGGAGAGCGCAAAAATCTGTGCAGCCATGTGCATGAGGAGCCTGAATATGTGTCAACTACCGACGGTTTCTAGAAAGGGGGCTTACGGCATAATTCAAGTTGTTATGCCTGCAGGCACAGCGGAAGGGGAGGTCAGTTTCTTAGTATTTACAAAAAAAAAACAAACCCAAGATGCGAACATTGACGTGGTGAGCAGACTCAAGTTCCCGCAAGGACTACCGTTAATTCCCAGCGTGACCCCCAGAGTAGGAGCAACGACCTCGCTCATATCGGCCAGGAACACCCCCAGGGATGTGAGAATGCGAAGCCTTCTGACCCTAACGAGAAGGTAAAATCCCCGGAATCTGATGAAGTCGCAACTACTGTAGGGCAGCCTGATAATGCGAGCGCGCAGAGCGCCACTAATGGTCAGAAAAACCAGGAGCTCGAGTTCACTCTGGCCCTTGGAGACGAGAAAAACGACCTTGTTTTTAAGGAGGCCTTCGCGAACCGGGGGTATTTGCCCAAGGAAAAGTTGAACGATCTGTCACTCGAAGTTAAAATTGACAAGGATACATGGCGTCGCTGCGAGTTAGCCATAGCTATGTTTCAGGAGAGAAGGAAGCTGAAAGACGATCCCTTACTCTCGTCCAATTCCTTCGTCATAGTCCGAGCGGAAAGCCTCCCGGATGATTACGTGCGGAGAGCTTACGAGGCTAGCACTGTCGTGGTTAGCATGATGGTAGCCAATATTGTTTACGGTGGTGTCCATCTCTTGGCTTGGAACGGGCCTCTTCCATCGCGAACTCAACTTTTTCTTTGGAGAATATCGGCCATCACCATATCCGCTCCAGGGATTGTCGTTATAGTAGTCGGTGCTTCCATTGGTGTGCTTGCCGCTGCAGTATTTATTGGGGTACTGGTCTTTGGGCTCTTGGATGGGATCTTGGGGATTGTTGTAGTCATTCTCACTATTCCTGCACTCATTGCCATTCTCGCTCTTGGACTTGCTTTTATCATCGCTTTGTGTTGTATTTGCGTTCCTTTTTGGCTCTTATTTGGCTTATTTTCCCTTTGCAGATTAATTTTCGAAAACCTATTTGGGGTCTCCCGGGAAAGCGGGGGCGGAGACGACACCGGGGGTGTCGGAGATGCTGGGGACACTGGAGATCCTAAAGGCAGAGAAGGCAACAAGCAGACCGGGCCCAAAGAGGACTTCGGGGTAAACAAAACAGGGGAGAGCGAGAACAACGAGAATATCAAGGACTGTGAAAATACTGAGGAGAGTAACAATACTGGGGACGACAAGAACAACAACAACAACAGCGGCAACAACCACGATATGGTGGACAGCGAAAAGGCTGGAGAGAGTAGTAATACCGAAGACAACCAGAATAGCGGTGGGAATGAGAGCATTGGAAACAGCGAAAATACTAGGGATAGTATTAGAGACAACAAGAACAACAGCGACAGCGAGAATATTGGGGACAACAAAAGCAATAGAGGCGACGAGAACGCTGGGGAAAACGGGGGTGTTGTGGACAGCGAGGGTATCGAGAACATCGAAGACAAGAAAACGGGGAATGCCCAAGTTACAGTGAAAACCAGGCGCACCAGCACCACCAGTAGCAACCGCCACAGAGCCCATATCAGTCGAGACCTAGAATCCGGATGTCCCGCCCCACCGAAACGGCGGAAACAACTGTGGAAAAAATTCACAAGGGTCATCCAGAACCTATTCTGGTGGATCGCAATCGCCGTCGGCGTTTTATACTTCCTCTCCCGCGCCTACATCATTGTCGAGTGCTTCCTCGGCCTCCCATACGCTCCAGATCCTGTTTTCCTCCTCCCACGTTGGTCGCGCTATCTCCCTCATATTGGCTAGGCTCGTTTTATATGTTGTTCAATTTTTTTTTTTTTTTTTTTAAAAAGAGTAATAACATATAGTGAGAAGTTCTGGATTTTTTCTAAAAAATTTTTTTCTTTCACATATTTAAAACCCTTCTCTCTACGAATGTGGGTGGGTAAGATAAGCAATTAGGACTCTGCTCACTTTGCCACCTCGTCATCACCGTGATCAATGATGTAGCTGTGCGAGTTGGCTCCCCACCAACCAAAAACTCTCCTGCTCAATTCCCGAACAGGTCCCCTTCAACAGCGGCTCGATCGACCACTCCATCTCCTCAATCGGCACAACCTCAACCGCCGGCTCGTCAAAACCCCAAACATATGTCTCGGCCCTCACAACCTCAGTCCTCAACACGCCGCCGACCACCAACCGGATCTCAACATCCACCTCCACCAAATCATATAGCCCAGCCCTCAAACCCATCCACGGATTCCCTCTCCTCCTCATTCAGACCCAGCACTAGCGCACCCGCAACAAGAGCGCTGTCGCTAGCTCCGTTTGGGACGATGGCCGGAAAGGGCAAGCCACGGAGCGCATGCCGCCGGTACCCTCTAAGGACCCCCGCGATGGTGTTTTGTGTGAGGTCGTCGACCGGCGTGTGAGATCCCGTGGCCATATGCAGGTTGTCTGCGATCAAGAGGGAGCCGTAGATGAAAAGAGGGAGGGGAGCAGTGGCAGGCTGGAGGGCGAGGCAAGACCCTGGGGTGAAATAGTGGTTTTCGAGCGGAAGGACAACCGGGAGCCCCATCTTCAAACCTCTTGTGTCATGGCGCAACACACACACACACAAAAAAAAAAAAAAAAAAAACTTGTCGTTGCCGGTGCGCTGTGCTGCGGATAAATAGTCCTCGCAACCAACCAACCAACCAACTTATAGGCGGGAAGGTTGTTATTTCCACCAGAAACCCTCGGGGAGCGGGGGGGGGGGGCTAGAGATGCTTGATTTTGGTAAAAAAAAAAAAAAAAAAAAAAAAAAAGGCTAAGCAGAAACGTCATGACTCTCTATTGTTTCGTAACGATGAGTCAGTCAACGCTGGTTTGGGGGGGGGCCATAGTTTGTTCAGTGGGTGAGGTCAAGTCAAGCCACTACTGTACTGTAGAGCACTTAGTTTTATTACAACTAGCTGTGTGTATATATATATACAGAAGCCCACACCAAAAGTAAATAGGACTCTTATGTAGCTAGAATTAGTTAAGCGACAATGCTGCTTTGATGGCCTTTGGCATCGCCCCAACAGTGGCAGGGTTTAACTAGATTTTGGTGAGGTAATGCCTAAGCGAGGCCTAAGAGAGAGAGTTTTATTACTTTTGGTGTGGGTCTCTGTATATATATATATATATATATATATAAAAGTACTTGCTTTCCTTCCCCATGTATAAAAAAAAGACTTTGATTCCCCCCCCCCCCCCCCAATATTGATTAGTATTTTTTTTTTTTTTCGGACGCTATAGTATTGGAGAGAAAAATGTCAGAGGGAGGAGACTTACCCACCGTCATATGCGACTGCCGTTCTTGCTACAAGCGGTGCCACGCCGGAGCCCGTAGCTACTCGGTCGAGAAGGCACAACGGACATGACCGGTAAGTAGACAAGTAGAGGTCAATAAATAGCTGTGCATCTTCCGTTCCTCTTCTTGTCTCTTGTGAATAACCAACGTTAATTAATATAGTCGGAATTGGTGAGTTCGCATGAAGAGCCGCCTGGGGTGGCTGCCCATGTCTGATCCCCACCGCTCCTGCTCTCCCAGATCCCCCCCCCCCCCCCCCCCCCCCCTTCTCAAGCCTTCCAAAGGCCAATCGGAAGCCCAGATTGCCCTATATGGAGAGGCTCGAGAGGGAGGCGGTCGAGTGTAAGAAGGTAATTGCTGAGCAGCGTGAGCAGGAAAGGGATCTTAGGAGATCTCTCCAATCCGTGTGGCAGATGTGGGACGATAGTTTGGAGGCGAGGGTGAGGGCGAGGGAGAGGGGGAGGAGGGAGGGGATAGAGGAGGAGGAGGAGGAGGAGGGGGAGGAGGAGGAAGAGGAAGAGGAAGAGGAAGAGGAAGAGGAAGAGGAAGAGGAGGAGGGGGAGGAGGAGGGGGAAGAAGAAAGGAAAAGAGAAGTGGGAGGGGGACACTGAGTCCTCTACAGCGGAAGAAGAAAGCGATGATGAGCACGAGGATTATTTTTCAGCCATTGAATAGGCAATGACTATAGTCCAAACCCCCATCTCCTCTCCCCATCGTTCTTGCGGAACATAATATCCTCCTGGCGGGCAAGCGGGGAACTGCAATGACTATCCTGAATTTTATATTAAATTTTTTTTTTCAAAAAAAAAAAAAATTGAATAAAATTAGATATGGAACAAAAAAATAAAAAATAAAATAAACAACCACGCTGGCGATTTATTTATTTATTACAGCTAAAACTTCCTCGGGCGGTCTTTCTTGCATGCCAGCCACCCCCCCTTCTGTGAGAGAGAAAGAGTAGTTATACGTAGAATCCTAGATTTAGTGTGTTGGATCGAGGGGTCTGGGTCTGTTGGGGGTAAATTATTTTGTTTGTTGTTATTATTTTCGTTTTTTTTGGAGGGGGGGGGAGAGGGAGAGAGGGAGAGAGAGAGGGAGATGGAGAGGGAGATGGAGAGGGAGATGGAGAGGGAGAGAGATTGAGCCAAGGAACTTTCTTTCATTTTTATCGTAGCTCTTTTTTGTAAGAAGGAAAAAAAGAGCCAAGGAGAAAAAAGAACCGAGGAAGAAGAAAACACAATACAAAAAAAAATATGCTCCATCTCTTTTCATCAATTCCTCGGACCAATCAGATCCACCTCGTCAACCCACACGGAAAGCTCATTATTCGTCCCCATGACCTCAATCTCGCTGTTGTAAAGATCGCCCACTTCCTCCAGCGTCTTGAGGTGCTCGCGCGACTGCATCTCCAGCTCGATGATCGCCACTTCGTTTTGCGTGTTTGTGCGGCCGTCCTTGATGGCGCTGCGGCGAAGGCGGTCCATCGAGTGGTCGGACGCTGCTTTGTTGGCAAAGGATCGCGTCGTGTGGATGCCCACCATGATTGACGTGATGCTTTTGATCTCGCGCTCTTTGGTTGCTGGTGCTGTCTCGCCGAAGAGGTCGTCGCCGTCGCCGCCGCCGTCGTCGTCGTCGTCGTCGTCGTCGTCGTCGTCGGGCTTGGGTTCTTCTTCGTACTCGACGTACTTCTCCCAGATTACGTAGACTTTGGGGTTTAGCCAGGTTTTCTTGGCGCTTTCGTTAGGTGCGTTAGCTTCCGCTTTGTGTCGGAGAACTCGCTGCGTGAAGACGAGAATGTGTCCTCTGGCAGACTGGGCACTGTATAAATCCATACCAAAGGCATCCTTTTCCTTGTGGTATTCGTCATACAGAAGGGGGTCGGCAACACCTGGTGGGAAGACCTGATCCCGCGCAGCTGTGTTGGCAGAAACGCGGTTAAAGTAAGTGCCGCAGTGGTGTTGGAGTGGTGGGTCCGAGTCGTCACGCCAGGTGCTTCGTATGACTCGATACTCCCAATACGTTTCCTCATTGACACTGTATTTCTTTCTCTTTGCAATAGACTTCTTTCTTTTCACTTCGAGCGTCGGGGTGCTTAGATGGGGTTGAGGGACTTCGATTCCAGAATCATCGGATTCATGCCCTTCTGGCAAATCAACTATACGTCCCCCGCGCCCCTCGGGAGGACCTTCATTCGACTTTCTATTTGTGAGAGGCTCGCCGCGAGAACCTCCCCTTTCCGTAGATTTCGGCGCTCCGCTCCCCTCCTCAGACTGCCCAACCTCTAGAACCTCACTTTCTTTGCTCTCCTGCCTAGCTTCAGCGGCGGTAATTTCAGGTTCCTGATAAACATCTTCTTTTTCTGAAAGTTTAGGTGGCGCTATCTCGTCCGCTTGTTGCTCCGCTGCTTCGTGCTTATTGGGGCGTTCAGCTATTTGCTTATCCCTGGCAATAGTATCCTCTGCCCTTCTGTGATACTCTATTTTATCTGGCAAACCTATAATCCCCCTCCTATCCTCCTGTTCCCCAGCACCTTTATACCCCTTAGGCTGCTGGTCTGCCGACGTGCGGCTGAACGTAGTGTGTTCTTGTTCCTTATAAATATCCATCTCTTTCGGGGACTTAGGTTTCTCTCCCGGTTGGTGCGCTGTGGAAGAACCTCCCGTCGGAGTGGTGTACACGTCCCTTCTCGGGTTGATATATTGAGCCCTGTTTTCTGAGGGCTGATGTGATTGTAGCTCGTATGTCACGCTCCTAGCTCCCACATGATCCTTGAATCGATGCCTCGTCGGTGTGTCATCGAATGTTACCTTTTTGGGCTTAATGCTTGCACCCTTCTCTGGGGACTTGCGCACTCTCCTCAAAAAAGGAGCTTTGTTTGTGAATCCTAGGGATTTGCTAAGGACGGTCGCTCTCTGGAATGCTGCAGCTTCGGAAGTGGAGACCATCGCAGCATATCTTCTCCTGGCAGCTTCTAGCTCACTCACGTCGGTCCACTTAACCAACATCGGGCTTCCTTTTGAGGGGTTCTGCGACGTAACGAAAGGAATTACCGGCTCGTCGTAGTGGCTCTGGTCTTCCTCCACAGCAGCCAGTTCTTTCCCTCTTGTAGCACCGTCCCCTGGTAAGATGGAGTTACTAGGATCTACTTTTGTAATCCCATCGGCTTTCTGTTCAGCTCCTGCCTTCTGCCCTCGTTTTTCGGTAGTTGGCCGCTGATCGCTGACCCTGCTCTCTACCCGTGGGTTAGTTGGTCTTGTCCTTGAGATCCTGCTTATCATGTCAAGTTCTGCCTTTAGACTCCTGATATGCTGCTCCGGTCTTGGTGCTGCTGTTGATTCTGCGGCCCTTTCCCGTGCATGGGCTCTTTCGTACTTCGCTGCGATTCTTTCCTGCAGAGTCAAGCTATCTTCTTGTAGCTTGCTGCTCACTTCGGAGGCCACCTTAGGAGAGGTTACGCCCCCCTTTGCTGCTTCTCCCGGCCTTAAAGCTATCCTTCGAGACATCAACTCCTCAAAATCGTCATCGCTTTCGTCGCTATCTGAACTGATAGTAAGAATTTCTGCGCCGAAACGAGTCCGACTGGAAGAGGTGTGATTGTATTGGGACCTAGTCGTGGGCTCTTTTGGAGTACTGGCGGGGCTTTTGTGGTGGGGAGTACCGGTAGGGCTTTTGTGGTAAGGAGTACTGGTGGGGGTTTTGTGGTGAGGAGTACTGGTAGGGGTTTTGTGGTGGGGGAAGGCTACTCCGGGGCCAAGGGTTAAATTATACGACATTAAATCTTTGGAGGAGGCTATACCTTTTAGAATATCCGGCTCTTTGGGTATATCGTCGCTCCAACTAGAGGAGTTTCGCGATGTGAATCGGCTCGGTAATATGTCTGGAAAGTCGAGTTGCTTTCCGACCTTGATCTTCTTCGTCGGTTGGGAGTCGGTAGACCCCAGGGGATCTCCGACTGGGCCCTTCCTTTTGCCCACCGCTGGAGCGGCGATTGGAGGTGCCTGGCTGAAGGGATTAGCACAGAACATGTTGCCGGGTCCCTGTTGGGTTGTTGATGGTGTTGGGTTGAATTGAATGGTAAGAAAAAAATATAGGTGGAAAGAGTGTGAATGAAAGCTAAGATGACAGTTGTGCGGGGGGTGAGGACGCCGATACGGCTCATCTGCAGGATGTGGCTTCGGGGGGCAGTATATGATTCTGGGGGCAGGATATGACCCCGGGGGGCAGGATGTGACTTCGAGGGGCAGGATATGACCCCGGGGGCAGGATGTGACTTCGGGGGGCAAGATATGGCTTCGGAGGGGGGAGGGGGTTTAAGGTTTGATCGACACAAAATTGATTAGGAATCGACACGAAAGTGAGCAATGCAATATGAAATATTCACCTTCGCGTCAATTCCTAATCACTTTTGCGTCAGTCAAACCCCGACACCCCACAGCGAGACGGAGAGACACGCTGCACGAGGCTGCAGACAACGGACACGAAGCGGTAGTGCGGCACTTACTTGGGAGAGGAGCTGGCGGGACCGATGAGGAGACGAGGATTGGTTCGTAGCTATTGAATGGACAATGCCATCCAATAGCTAAAAACCAATCTTCGCCTCCTCATCGGTCTTCGCCGCCCGCCGCCGAAAGTCCCTGAACCCCCCCAACACCCCCCCCCTCCCTTTCCCCTTTCCTCCCTCCCCCCCTTCCGCTGCCTCCTTCACCTCCACCTCCCTCTCCTTCCCCTTCCCCCCCTGCACCCCCCTCCTCTCCTCCTCCTCCTCCTCCTCCTTCCTCCTCCTTTCCCTTTCTTCCTCCACCCCCTCCCTTCTCCCCCTCTCCTCTCCAACCATCTCCCCCTCCTCCCTCCCCTCCTCCCTCCCCTCCTCCCGCACCCCCTCGTTCAGCTTCCCCTCCGCCCGCCGAAGGCACTCCTCGAGTCCGATTATCTTTCTCTCCTTTTTATCGAGCCTCACCTTATACTCAGCCACCTCCCTCTCGAGCCTTTCCATGTAGGCAATCCCTGCATCGGATTGCCCCCGGAAGGCTCGAGAGGGGGGGTCGGTGGCGGCGGCGGCGGCGGCAGGGGTGAGAGGGGGAGGAGGGGGAGGGGTACCACGCAGGTAGGCCCGCAGGCCCCGCCTATATTAGATAACGTTAGCTATACACAGAGACAAGAACGAAGTGCATACAGTTTCTTCTCCACACCGAGAGCTTTGGAAATCAACGACAAAAAAATCAGGACAAACGTCATGATACTTGCTGCCCACCCCAACCTCTCCCAACCGCCAGGGAGAGGAGGGGTGGGACAAACACAGGCGAGATCCATTGCCATTGTTAATGTCTCGGGGAGCTTGAAGAAAAAAAAAAAGAGAAAGAGAAAAGAGAAGAAACGCAGCCACCGATCGAGCCGTATTTATCCGCTTACCGGCAGCGTCTATCGTGCCTTCCGGACTGAGTAGCTACGGCATCCGGCACGGCAGCACTCGTAGTAGCGAGAACCGCCGTGGCATATGCCGGTGGGCGGTCGTCTCCTTCCTCTTCCATTTTGTTGACGGGACTGTAGTTGTGGAGAAGAATAAAAAATATAAGCAACAAAACGTCGATTAGCATGGCGAGATCAAGGTCTTTTGATACATGGGAAGGGGGGGGGAGAGCAAATACTTATATATATATATATATATGGCTAGTGATAAAACCGAGTGCTCTAGCGGCAAGCTTGACCTCACCACTGGACGACTATAGCGTTGGACTGACTCACCGTTGCGAAACAGTGGAGTCATGACGTTCTGCTAATTTCTATTAGCTTTCCTGTCTCCTTTCCGCTTTCGGAGGTGAAGGTTTCATTAGAGCGTAAACATACCCAATCAGCCGCTCCCCGAGGGTCTCTGGGCCGTCCTCAACATATATCACGACAATGCCCTATTTCCAGCGCTCCCCAACCACGCTAAGGAGAAGGTCGTGACTCCGTGATTTCGTAACAATGAGGAATATACATATAGCAAGCGAAGGCAGCGGCGTCAACGCTAGCTTGGGCCATAGTTTCAGCGGTGGGGTCAGCTACTACCAGAGTACTTTACTAGCTATGTATAAAAAGACCTTGATTTCCCATGCTAATTGGTGTTTTTTCTCAAAAACTATAGCACCGGAAAAAATGGGAGATGAAGGAGACTGCCCACCGTCATATGCGACTGCCATTCTCGCTACTACAAGTGTTGCCGTGCCGGAGTCTAGGCACGACAGATATCGCCAGTAAGTAGATAAGTAGAGGTCAATCAATGGCTGCGCTTCTTCCCTTTCTCCTCTTGTCCTGTGTATAACTAATGTTATATAATGTAGTCTGAATTGGTGGGTGCGCGTGAACAGCTGCCTGGGGTGGCTGTTCATATCTAATCCCACCCCTCCTGCTCCCTCAGATCTCCCTTCTGCCTCCCCCGACCCCTCCTCTCAAGCCTTCCAAAGGCAATCGGAAGCCCAGATTGCCTATATGGAGAGGCTCGAGAGGGAAGTGGTCGAGTATGAGAAGATAATTGCTGAGCAGGGTGAGCAGGAAAGAAGTCTTAGGGGAGCTCTCAGGCTCAATTTGGACAAGGGGTGTGAGGAGAGGGGGAGGGCGAGGGAGAGGGGGAGGAGGGAGGGGATAGAGGAGGAGAGGAGGAAGTGGGAGGATGAGAGCACGAGGCGGGAGGAGGAGAGGACGAAGTGGGAGGAAGAGAGGACGAGGTGGGAGGAGGAGAGGACGAGGTGGGAGGAGGAGAGGAGAAGGAGGGAGGTGGAAGAGGAAGAGGGGGGAAAAGGGAAGAAGAAGAGGTGGGTGTTGGGAGGGTTTCGGCGCGGCGGGTGGCGAAGAGCGGTGAGGATTCGAGGATTGCTTCGTAGCTATTGAATGGGCAGCTCAATGCCACTTAATAGCTACGAGCCAGGCCTCGTCTCCTGGTCAGGTGGAGTGGCAGCAACAATTAACACTGGGCACGCACAGGGTACGAGTTTGGGGTCAACATTCAAGTCAGGCTTGTGAAAAGGTTGTGAAAAGGCTGTGAAAAGGCTGTGAAAAGGCTGCGAAAAGGCTGCGGGAGACGTTCAATGGAAGAAGAAGATGTGGAGAGGAGACAGCTATTGCAAGGTAACTAAATATTTACATACTTTGTTGGGCTCATTGGCACTGCTCTTGCTCTAATCTATTGAGGAAGCGTCCACCTGTCGAAACGAGGGCCGTCGTGTCTGTCCTTGCACCGCTGGGGAACGACTACCTAGGAGCCGTATCAACTTTGGATTACCCACACCACCGTGAGTGGTAATTGCCTCCCTACGTCGCCCGTTCTTTCAAGCATCAGCCACTTCAGCAAACCACTGGCGCAGCGCCGTGGCCAACACACTAGGCAGCTCCTTCACGTTACTAACTACGAGATAGTAGCCAAACGGGAAGCCGTCGAGGTACCGCTCCATC
Source organism: Geoglossum glabrum (assembly GCA_021527465.2). Taxonomy (NCBI): domain Eukaryota; kingdom Fungi; phylum Ascomycota; class Geoglossomycetes; order Geoglossales; family Geoglossaceae; genus Geoglossum; species Geoglossum glabrum. The sequence continues at coordinate 36,524 of JAJDFE020000087.1, forward strand.
TTTAGTTTCATACTACCTGCGGAGTCAGCCTCGAATCTTGCCTGGCTCATGTCCATGATTGAGCTACCCCGCAGCGCATCGATGATGATAAAGACAATCATAATTCTCTCCTCTTGCGCCTGGCGTACAAGGAGGCGGATCGTTTCGTGATCTTCGCAGATGCCGTCGGAGATTATGAGCTGGAGCTGCCAGAGTCCATCCCCTGCGCTCGAAGACTTATGACGTGCCTCCCTGAAGAGATTGGTAGATTCTGCGATAAGCTTCCGCACATCTGTTCTGGTCTGCTGGAAGCTAAATTGCTCTAACACGCGAATTCCGGCTTCGTTGGTAAAGGGTTTGTCGAACTCGTGGGCAACCCGAATCGTATCACCGAAGCCAACAACAGAAATCTCTCCTACTTCCAGCATGCTCAAACTCTTGCTCACTAGAGATAATGTCTCGAAGGCAAGCTCTCCGCTTCCGCTCTCCCCCATAGACTTGCTATCGTCGACGGCTAGCATAACCTGGTAGCTCCGCTTCGATGGAACCGACCTACGCATCCAAATCTTGTCCCTTTTGTACTGTGAGGCTATATACGGGATGATGCGTTTTATGTTGAGTCGCTTCCCTGTACGGAAATCGCCCCGCATTTTGGTCGCGAGGCTGGGAGCAAGGATAAGTCGGAGTTGTTCTGTGAGGGAAAGTGATAAGTCGCGGGTAGCGTTTTCGTATTGGGCCCAAAGGCGGCGAGCTTCTTCTGGGGGAATTCCTGGCTGTGTTGCTGAGTCCTCCAGGCGGATGGTGGAGAGTTCTTTATCCACGCTTGAAAGCTCTTCTAAAGCGTCTTCATCCAAATAGCCCTGCTCATTCGGTTCTACCTGTATATTCTTATTTTGGCTGATATATGCTCTCGCCTGTTCAACCCCAACGTCTTGAGTCTCACCCTCAGGTTCCCCCTGTGGTTCCTCCATCTCAACATCCTCATCTTCGTATTTCGGTTGCTCTTTTTCGTCGGGAATGAAGCCTTGAGGTTGATTATCCACACCATATTCCATAGATTCATCTAACGCATAGACTTGGTCTTCCGTAGCCTCACCAAGGGCTTGTGTGTCGTGTCTTGCATTTTCATTGGGTAGATGTTCGAAGTCTGCCTTGTCTGTGTCTGTGCCTGTGTTGCGGTCGTGGCCGTCTCCAGAAGCCTCGCGGATTTGCTCTTGTTGCCGGTGAAAGCGTTCTAGAGCATCGCCTAGTTTTCTAAAGGCCTGATCTTCCTTCTGGGGCTGGCTTTGGTCTTCTGAGGCATTAGATGGTTGTGCTCCACCTTCTCTTGCTGCGTTTTCTTGGTCACTGGCTGACTCGCCCTTGAGCCCTGCGGACCTCTCGGCATTGCTAAGGGAGGGTGGTTGATCATCCGCCCCACCGTTCTCCTGACCTTCATCTACAGCTTTGGATTCACTTGGGGCCGTATCGTCATCCCCATTAGCCATATTACCAATTTCTTCGCCGGCGAGACCGGTCCCGCTTTTATTTTCAGGGTCGCTTGGCTCCATCTCTGAGTGTGCGCCTTCCATATCCATATCATCCCCGCTAGCCGTTTCTTTATCTAAGTTCGGCGCACTGAGATCGCCGGTCTCCTCTGGTGCATTAACCGAGCCCTCATCCTCCGCGTTGTTGGCATCGTCTGCCGGCTCTGAGCCCAATTCCTCATCGGATAATTCACCCACTCTGCTGTCTTCAGTGCCGCCTCCACTGACGTCAGACTTACTATCGCCGTCAAAGTCCATTTCCTCCGGTAAGTCAAGCACTTCCCCCTCTGGCATATGGGGGTCGGCAGAATCCGGGAGTTCTTGCGCGAAATCTTCATTTTCTTGTGCAGTCTCGTTTTCTTCGTCCCCTTGGTTAACATCCCCCTCATCTTCCCCGCCCTTATCCTCACCCCCCTGTGCTGCAACCTGCTCGTCCTTAACTGCCGATCCCCCTGACTGATCGCCTTCCCTATCCTTCCCTTGATCATCATCACCATCCCACAATTTCTCATCAACAGCTGATGGGTCGAGATCACCTACGTCACCAATTTCCTCGTCAATACCGTCCTCGCCCTCATCGCCACTGGACGCGCTAGCATCGTCCTCCCTTTTGTCGGGAGCATCATCCATTTCCCCCTCTAGCTCATCCTGGATGCCAACAGCATCCTTCTCGTCATCAATTTCCTCGCTGCCTCCTTCAGCGGTTGGTTCTTGTGCAAGTTCGGAGAGGTCTTCGTCATCCTGTATGTCCTTACTTATGTCTTCAGCTCCTTCACCTTCGCCAAGCCCAGTACCAGTTTCTAGCTTATCACTTTTATCTTCCTGCCCATCGGACTTCTCTGATGGAGTGCAGAAACCACGCAGGGCCAATTGCATTAGCGACTGAGATAGAATATAGGACATCTTGCAGGTCGAGCGATGAAAATTCGCAAACCTCTCTGCGGCCTCGCTAACTAGATTTTTATACTGTTGGACGATTGGCAAAGCTATTGCAAATACTGCGGCCACTATTGCTGATTCTTGGTCTCCAGATATATCCAGTCGCTCTAGCTCGCTCAATATTTCGCTAATTGACGAGGCGATCTCACTGATGTGGAGATTCTTCAGGCTCATTGTTAGGGCAGATTCTTGCTTCACCATCCATGAAGAATCGTCGGCAGTTTCGGGCAACAGTCGCAGTGCCTCTGGGAGTTTCTGAACGGCGGTCAGTATTAAATCGCAGGCTCTCGACAGGCTCATGTCAATCTCAGATGTGTTCACGGCATGCCTCACAGAAGAGTCGTGGCGAGGAACTGACTCTGTTGCCCCGGCCCAAGGAAGGATTTGTCCTAGTAGGAATCCGATGTGGCTGTAGTCTGCTACCCACTTCCGAATGTCTTCCCGCAGCAAGGATAAGAAACTGTTGAATTCGTCATAGATTCGCTCCTGAGTAGCCGTTGCAACTCCATTGGGCAGAGGAGGTTGCGATCTCGCTTCCTCTGCCAGTGCTATCCATTTATCCCTCCAGGAGCGGAGTCCGCTCTGAACGACAGAGCTACACAGGCCGGAGAGTTTTGAGTGAATGCCAGCAAACTTTTCGCCCAATTCCAGTATGTGGGGTAGCCATTTCATTCGTGTTTCAGCAGATCCTGTCCAGTTGTCGTTCCAAGAGCGGATTTGGGAAAGTGGTTCCAGTGAACAAAGACTTTCGAGTTTGGAAAAAACGCCTTCTAGAGCGGAGACCCCATGAATAGATGCCGCTAAGGTCTGTCGCTGTCTTAGCATAGTAGCGAGAAGACTTTCTATGTAGTTAGTACTTCTCGCAGCCTCAGCATTAGTGAGATCACCAGAGTGGTCCCTCAAGGCTTCTCTCAGTCTAGGGGCTAGATCCAAAGCCTTGTAAAAATAGAGGTTAGATTCGGCTTTCCCTCTAAATTCTACTCCCTCTGAGAAACTAGCTGCACCTGCAAAAACAACGCTAGTAGATCTTTGCTGATTCAATGCATCAACCCCCAAGCTAGACTTCAACCCCATCTGGCGTAGTTGCTTTAGGGTATCCGCAAAGAGTTTTCGCTTTTGGGTTTTGAGGTGCTTTACGGCCTCTTTTGTCTCTTCTGAATACACTGGCGGCGTTGCGGTTTGCAGTTCCTTGATGCTGGAAATGAGAGTAGTCGAGAAAGTTTCGAGATACCCTGCACTATCTAGGGCAGCATCGGGGATCTGGGCTACACGCTGCATTGAGGAGACAGTATTCGAAATATTTATAAGGCGTGCCGGTTTTATTGACCAGGTCTCTAATCGGGCTTTGCACATTTCTATTGCTTTTGGATCTGCCGGCTTGACCACTGGTTGAGATATGCCGCTCGGTATATATGTGTGTTGTCCCAGGGCATCTGGGATACCCTGTTTGAGGAGGTCCTGCACTGGTTGTCCTAGAAGTGCTCTATACTTTCGAACAAGTTTGAAGAGTTTGTGGTGAGAACGCCTGGCGCTATCTCGTAGCGCGGTGATATTTGTGTCCTTCCAGCTAGCTAGTAGAACAACCTCTCGCATTTCTTTTTCTAGGAGAAATCTTCCTTTCTTTAGTGCCTCTTCTACTTGTAGCTTGAAATTCGAGTAAAAGCTCAAGAGATTGGTGAGAGCAGCGTGAATTCTCGCCATTGGCTCCGTATCTTTTGCTAATAACAGAACATGCCCCTTGAGTTGCTCAAGGAGCCGGAGCCGCTGGGAAAATTGACCAAGGGTTGTGGTACCCAAAAACTCTTCCAGAGCTTCAAGTAGTTCCACCGAGTGATGTGAGAGGTCGTCTTCTGATTCAGCTAAGGAAAGGGGGGTTGCAATGACGACTTCGTAAGCAATGAACCACCATGATTTCGCTTGTTCGTCACACTTCTCCCTTTCCAGGTCAAATAGTCGGGTCCAGGTGGACAGTTCAAGTCTGCGCCAGCCTATAATTAGTGCCGTGAGGCTTTCATAGACCGGGGTTGCTGAGAATTCCTTGCTTGCGACCGTTTGCCACTCATATATGAATCCATGGAGCTTCTCGGCTTTCGTCAAGTACTTCGCAATCGGCTCAACGTGCTTAAATGCTAAAAGCTCTTCACTGCAAACGAGCACATCCTGCAGAGTTGCGTGCTCAGGCCACGCATCTCTAAGCTCCGAAAATCTTCTCTTTATCTTGTGGATGATATCTACAAGCTTGCGCGTTTCCAGGTGGTTGGCATCGGTGTAGAAGTTGTACTGGGTGGACACGGGGCCAGAGTTGATGTTGCTGGTGTTGATATCCAATGAGAGCAGAAGGGCGGGCATTGAGTTGAAGAACAATCCCGGTATGTCAACGAGCTTCTCATCGTGATGTAGAGCACCGAGCTGCGAGATAGACATTTCCAGTAGGGAGAGTAAGTTGGTCGAGACTAAGGTATTGTCGGCGAAGATACTAGCATGTATCCCACATATCTTGGAACAAAGCTCTTCCATCTTCTGGGCAGTATCTGTTTTCGATGGCACATGTACTGCCTCTGTTCCATCGTCGTAGGTAGGAAAGAGCTCCCCCACTTCCTCATCGGTAACGCTCTCCCCAGTTCCCCTATACCTATATAGCCCTGTTTTCGCGGCAGCTTTCCCCCTATCGTTCTGCAGCTGCTCCTTCCAATTCCTGTATAAGTAGGAAAAGGCTGCGGAAATATCCTGTCGACAGCTCTCGGAGAATGAGGAAGGGCCTTCCGCAGCCTTCTTAACTACGCAGCGCTGTAGGAAATGAAATAGATATTCGGTTCCGTATGCATCACCGCCATAACCTAAGCGAGGTCCCTCCGCTGTAGAGTGACCACCTAGTCTGAGAGCTTCCTTACTCAGGGATTCAGGACCTCCGCCAAGGAAAGGGGTTCGTTTTGACAGATCTTGAGCAAGAAAATTCGCGTCATCGTTGCGAGAGTGACTTAAGGCGTTTAGGGATAATCCCAGGTTGAGCGATTGTAGCATTCCAACAACAGGAGTTGTCAAATCTTCATAACCTATAAAGTGCTCTCGCAAACGGTTGATGATCTGGGATATGTTCAATTTCATTAGTCCTACCTCTTGTAAGCTACCCGTCCCCACGCAAATAGCTGGTACTAATGATTCGGAATGTCTCCAATCCATTAGGTTCAACAGATTCGAGAATTCGCCCTGGAGCAAACTCAACTGCGACGGCTTGGGACGAGCGATTGCGTGCACGGGGGGCTCATCCCCTAGATCCCTGAGTGCTTTCTCTGCTAACTGGGATCGCGTGTTTATTGCTTGGCCAGAGAAGATGGATTCACAGTGCCAAATTGCTTTCAGAGTTTTCTCTATTTTGCTCTTCTTCAACCCATGTCGTTGTCTCTCCACGAATGGTCTTGTTGCTGGATCAAAGGCATGATCTGGAACATAAAGCAGAAGGCAGCCGATAGAAAAATATGTCCATGCGGCTCCGGATTCAGCATATGGATCTCCAGATTGAAATGCTCTAACTAGATGGAGCAAGCATGGAAAGAGATGTTTTTGGAAAACGACCCTGAAATGATGGTCCTCTGGAACATCAGCATTAAACTCAAGCGCCGGTGGATCTGAAGGATGGGCAGTAGAGTCAACTGTTGAAGCTTCGCCCAGGTGGCTCCTTGATATAATGTTAAGTACTAGGTGAATTGACTCGAGCGAAGAATTTGAAAAGAGCTCCTGGTGGATGTTGAGTACCTAGTCGATCGTTAGTTTCTATTACACACATGTCATGAGGTCTCGGAAACTCTTCGCACCTCCATTAGCATATCGCATAGGCAGCTATTCACAGTTTTAAGCTGACAGAGTTGAGATATGGGCCCAGCCAGGGCAACTACCCTTCCCAATACCCCCATTTCAAGCTCTAGCAGATCGAGATGTTTTAGGGCCACACCCCCAATACGTTTACTAAAAATTATCAGCACAAAACCCATACATTTTGAGATGTTGGCTCACAGTTTTCGGAACGTTGATAACGAGAATGTTCCCTTTAGTGCCATGAGAAACGCCGAGGAGCTCCGGCCTGCCCCGACGTAGTTGAACAAGCTCGACATTGTTTCAGAGGGCGAATTCCTTACTGGCAGCTCCAGTCTGGTGAGCTTAGTGGGCCGATTAGCGAGCAGCGACATGAGGGGGCTAGCGTGAGAGAGTTCGAGCTGCAAACTTGAGCTCATTACGTCTTTTCCATCGATCATGTCGTAATACTGGTTAAGGCCTTCAAATTCATCGGCGAAGTAAGGGGTGAAGGTGTCGTTCAGCTGGCACTTCGCCTCCAACTCCGCAATAGATTCCTCGAAGACCTTCGGTCCAGTTAGTGCGTTTCTATAGTGCAGGCTCGGTAACTATACCTGAAACAATATTACTCCATCTGGTTTATGGGATAAGACAATCTCCAATGCCTTTGCTATGGATGTCCGAAGGCTGGTAATTGATTCGATGGGAGCTCGAACCTTCCAGATAATATTGTCGAACCTATCTGCCAAACCCCTCAACAGGGAAAGGGCCTGTAGATGGCTAATAGACGAGGGAACCGTCGGTTTAAATGATACCCAAATTTTCTCCATGCTTAGGCCGGTCATTAGCTGCCACGAAGGATTAAATGAATCCAACGCGCGTGACGCGGCGAAACTATCTTTAGATGGGATACCTGACTTTGAGCACACCGCTAGCCATTCCCTCCATAACGACAGGTGTGCTTGGAAAATGTCGTCCTCGAAAGCTACCGACTTTACGAGCTCAAATGTATCCCACCAGGAATGTGACGCTTCATTTAAGAGGGCGGAGAACACCTAGTAGCTGTCAGCACTTTGGATCGCAGGTATGTATGCGGCACTTTACGTACGTCCTTTGATATGCCCATGGAATGTCGTAGATTTAGCCCTGAGACTGTCCATTGTCCGATAACATCTTTGATAGTGTCTAAGAAGCTAAATACGGGACTTGTCGAGTCCTTCATTAGAGAGGGTATACGCTGGCTGGCGAAGGAGCGCTCAATGCGCGTCATTTGGGACGGCTTCAGAGGTACTGGGTTCTTCGTAACCGCGTTGAGCGCTTGATCCATGGCAAACACTTCGAGTACCGCGTCATGCAAAATAGCCAGTAGGTGTGGATCAAATCCCAAAGAACCCTCCCCGAGAGTTGAAATAAGCCGCGCATTCACCAAGGGGTGAACGGGCTAATGTATAGAATTCAGGCTATCAGTACAGTTGACTGGTAATTCCTAGAGCCACACGGCCACTGACCTGTGCATGAGAGAAATCCCCATCAACGTTGAGCTCACTAGCAAGGTGAGAGTAAAATCGAATAAGTTGACCATTCAGAAAAGAACCACCCAACATCCCATATCTGTCGATTGCTAAGGAGAAACACGAGCCTTCATCTTCAGAAAACTCTATCAGCCCATTTTTTACTTGGGTATTCCAGCTAGATAGCAAGCCCATGTCACGCAAAGACAGATGGCTCAAGCCGATCTCTGCTAGCTGAGCCCAGATCTCCCCATCGTGGGGACTTTGAGCCACTTGTGCCAGCATTTGGAATCGGAATTTAGAGGCCTCTCTAAAAGCGGACCTATTTATCGCAGGGATCGGCGCCCCACTAGGCGCCTCTAGAGGCATTAGGAAAATTTCAACTGCCCGGTTCCGCATTGCTCGTGAGAGTTCGCCATATTTAGGATCCATAGTGAGGAAAATTCTAAAGGCAGGATGCGGCTTAACGACCTTGGCGTCACCTCCTAGAGAGCGGTGCTCGTTGATACTTAAATAGCCATTTGGCTCGAGCAGGGAATTCAACCTGTCTAGGACTGAAGAGCTGCAGAGGTTTGCGTTGTCGAGAACAAGCCACTTTCCTTGCTCCAAAGCTTCAACTAGAACGCCATCAACCCACTGAAAGCATGGCCTGCCAGCATTGAGTGGCTTTTCTAAAAGCATGCTGCACCGATCGAGGAGGTCTACCAAGAGCAAAGACGGAACACCGGGTGAAATGGCTACTAAGAATTCATGTATTGATACGAGAGTCGCTCGCTCGCATGGCCGAGATTTGATAGAATCGAGGATACGAGCGGCACTAACGTCTGGATCTAGCAGTATCGAATTAGCAGACATCGTTATTTGTGTGCGAAGAAACAATTCTAAATGTTCGAAAAAGGGTGCCACCAGCCGCCGAGGATCCACTTGCTCGTAGCCGCCGACCAGGTCCATGGTGTCAACTTCGGGGTTCAAAGGGAACTCAACAAGGCGGACACCGGATACTGCCGCTAGCTGCCTAATTAGAGTTGTCTTCCCGGAGCCGGATGATCCCACGAGAATGCAAGGCCAATTTTGTTGAACGCAGATCATTAGGGATTCAAGCTCAGGTAGCCTCTCCTTGAAATTGTGGGCAAGTCCTGCAGTGGAATTCTGGATATTCGGCTCCCTGCCAAGAATAGCCAAGCCTACCTGAAAGCTGCCTTGGCTGAGGTTATAGTATATCTGTCGTTCCGGGATGGCTAGCTCAAAGATCTGGGAAAATAGGGAATCGATACAAAGCCGATCTTCCTGGCACCGGAAACGCTGCTTAAAAACTAAATCGAGGAAATCAACTGCGCTCCGGTTCTGGAGAAGCTTTTCTCTTGATGTCAGCAATCCCAGCCACCGGACAATATCTCTAAGATTGAACTCCCATGGGCTACCTCGGGCTCCAAAACGCCGATTTTGAACGACTTGGTCCTCCAGAGCCACAACAAATAGCACCAACTTCTCAATAACAGCTTTGGGGGTTCTTGGAAAGCTATTTGAGCATATTTGCATAAGATCGTCGGGCGTAAGCGGGTCAGTATAAACCACGGTGAAACGGTTAACAAAGGAGCTGGGAAGCCCCTTCCTGCCACCACCTTGGTGATGAGGATTCTGTGCAGCAAAAACAGCGAAGTCGGGATGGCGGGCGAACGTCTGGTCAAGCTCCGAGATATAAACCTCACCTCTATGGTCAAGGCAGGCGTTTAGACCCTCGAGTACAGACTGAGAAGCGAGATTCATCTCATCCAGGAGTACCCAACCGCCGTTCCGCATGGCTTGTAAGAACGGAGCATCGCGCCAGACGAAGTGGCCTGCATCTGCACCTTCAACTGGGACGTCCGATCCAAACAAGTCCATGAGGTCCGTTTGTTCTGATAGATTGATTCGGGTCAGGGGCCTACCCGTTGATTGAGCAATAGCAGCAATAAGTGTCGTTTTCCCAACACCAGGGCTTCCTTCCAGTAAGACCGGTTTTTGAAGCTGTAAGGCCCGAAGCACCCTGAGCGCGTTCATCTTAGTCGTAGGAGCGCCGAAGCTAAAATTAGGATCATCCACTGAATCCTCGGCTTTGGCAATCAGAAATGGTCCAACCCTTAGCCAGCCGGCCAACGACACGATATCAACCTGCGCAAAATAGAGCGGTGCCAGATCATGGCGAACCAGTTTGCCGAGATATTCCAGGCAATATTTACGCTCTTGGTATATACGACTACTGGGAATCGCAAGCAGAGCTGCTGGATTAGCCCCAATAGTATCAATAAAAACCATCGCAGCTCCGTGTAGGAAACCAAAGTAAGGATCCAGACTCTGGCAGTTGTTGACAAGGTGTACCCAAGCCAGTACGTCGCGGATAGATGTTGCCGATGAAGCAGTGAAATTGTATCTTTCAGAAAACCAGCTTGCGAATTGAACAATAGGTTCTGATAATATCCTTGCTGACTCTCGAATTTTCGAAATCACAATCTTTAGGGCGTCGTCGTGGTCTGATATCGATGGTACCCATATCTCTGTAAAGCGATTCCGCAAAGCCGGGGAAAGTTCCCTCTTTCCGTAATCTCCGCCGGGGTTCATTGTTGCCAGGAATTGGAAACCCTCTGCAGCCGTGATAAATGAGTCATCTGGCCCCTTTTCAGCAAGTAACAGGGAGCGTTGGGGTTCCAAGACACTATTTAATCGTTCCAAAACGGAATCGTCTGCTAGAGATATTTCGTCTAATAAAAAGAACTGGCCAGTTTTCATTGCGTGGACGAGGCTGCCATCCGACCACTCGAACAGTGTGTTGATCTTGGTCATGTTGATCTGGATCCGGTCTCGAAGCTCAGCTGGTATATGGGTCAAATTTCCCACGCCCAATTCTCTGTATGCCCGTACCCACTCTTCTTGACCTCTGTGAACTAGGCCAATGTCCGCCAGATATCTCTGGAAAAGGACCGACAGATCCTGGTGTAGTTGTGACTCAATGGACGACCGGTTACGTAATGGCCTCTGTGCACCTATCAAGTCTCCCGTTTCCATATTCTGATGCGCGTTGACAATGAATAGTCGGGAACCGAACGACTCTGCAAGTGCCTGACAGACTGTGGTTTTGCCGCATCCAGTCTCACCCACGAGCAAGACCGGCTCTCGATTCCTTAGAGCATGGGAAACGAGGATGAATAGCCTACTCATAGCCTTTGTCCAGACCACACCTTGCGAGTTAGCTTGTTCTACAAAGAGCTTGGCCTCTGTTGAAAGGTTCGCATCGTATAGCTTCTCTTCATCAATCTTGACTTGGAGGACCCTTTCGATCACTTGTTTAACTGCGAGGCGCTCCTCATGTTTCCTTACCCGCTCAGCAAGCAACATGAAACCATTTGCCGCAAGTTGCTCGCGATTATCAGCCTCTCGATTTGCCCAGCGGAAAAGATCCCTTAACGTCGCAAAGCTATTTTTCTGCTCGAAAAGCCTAGACGACTGCCTCAGCAAAGACAGTTCCTTATACACAGTCACGATCCTCGCGCAGAAAGATGGGGCGATTTGGCTACGCTCTCTCAGAATGGTCTCGAGCTCATCCTCTGGGATGTCGTCGAAGTGCAATTCCAGAAAGCGGTTTCTGAAAGCCCTGGATAGTATTTTGCGACCGCCATATAGGCCAGGAGGATTCTGCGTCGCAAAGAGCATAAAGTTCTCATTCGCTTTTACGACCTCTTGTGTCTCGGGTATCAGCAATTCTCTATTGTCGTCCAATAGCCGATTCAAAGCCTCCAGAACATCTGTAGGAGCCAGGTTGAGCTCGTCCAGCACAATCCAGTGGCCTTCACGGAGAGCCTGAACAAGTATCCCCTCCTGAAACCGCAGTTGCCCATCGTTGTCGGATACATAGGTTCCTAAGTACTCCTGCAGGTCCGTGTGTTCATGGTTATTGATCCTCACGAATTTGTTGCCTGTAATTTTAGCAAGATGCTCGATCATGCTAGTCTTCCCAGACGATGTAGGGCCCTGAACGAGAACGGGGAATCTCCTTGTAGATGTCGCACGGATAAGATTGAGCATGTTGCGCTCAACAAACGGCGTGATTATATAATGAGGTTGTTCTTCTACCGGATAATTGCCTCTCGGCATCCAGTAATGCTTGAACTGGACGTACTGCTTGCCGTCATCTGGTAGTTTCGGGGTCTGGTTTAAAAGTGATCTTGCATTATGATAATTTCCCAAGAGATGCTTGTCGATAAGCGGAAGTAATAGTCGTTCGGAGTGCTTATCTAACAGTGTCAGGAAAGCCATTGAGAAGCCTTCGTAAAGCGATCTCCGGAGCCCGTACATCGGTGCAATTTCAGCGACATAGCTCAACGTCCTTGTTAGCGTACGCAAGCTGAAATGGGGTCTCTGGTTTGCCCCATCAACGAGCCGATTCTCATTTGCTAGCCGCTTCACATCCAGGTAAAGTCCTACAATATCATGAGCCGCCCTTTCGTCGGTGTATCCTATAAGGTAGACTTTCGCAATTTCCAAGAGGCACTCAAAATCACTATCCGGGCTGTCGACAAATATCTCCGCGAATCTTGATCGTAGCCCCATCGGGAGATCTTTCTTACCGATGTCAGTGGCAGGGTTCATCGCACCAAAGATGCGAAAATCTGGATGCGCCTGTATACGCTCTGCATCCCCTGTTTCAGAGAGGAGGACCGACGGCATTCCCCCAGGGCCGCTGTAGAGCAAATCGGCAATACTCTCCAGTGTGTCAGGTGAGGCTAGATTGATCTCATCTAAAAGGACCCACTCCCCGTTCCGCGCCGCCTTCACTATCCTCCCTTCCATAAACTTGAATGCGAAGCCCGCAGAGCCGCCAGAGAGCCGCACGCTCAAACCGTCGACATCTTGCGAGAACTTTTCCCATCTAGACCTTAGCAATTGGCTCTTTGCTGGTTCCAGCTTCCGTTTCTTCTTGGGCTGTTCACTCGCCGTCGGTGTAGAGCTCGCGAAGAATCCTTCTACCATTTTCAGAGCTTCTTTCCACAGAGCTAACGCTCGCACCCACTGGCCCTTTGCAATGCACTTCCCCAGAATATCCAAATACCTCTGGTTTTTCCTCACAGAGAAAGTTGATTCGAAAAGGTCATCAAAATCTTCTTTCATAGGAACAGCCAGACTTCTGATATTAACTGGCTTGTAGCCACCCAAAAGATCCCCACTCTCACTTTGCTGGGAGAGATTAAGTACTACAAGCTTGTGCCCTAGAATTGCTGCTAGCCGCTGTACGACAGACGTTTTTCCCGTTCCCGTTTCCCCAACAAGCAGAACTGGTTCTGACATTTGAACAGCAACGGCGACTTGCTCCATGAGCCTCAGCGTATGGGCCGTTATCGCAAAAGGGCGGCTCCCTCTAAGAGGTTTTTTTTTTAAGCCAACCGTTCTTTGCTTGCGTAAATACGCTCTCCCGACGATTAGCGCTTCTGCGGATGCCACATATCTCGGGACGTGGGCGTGAAGGTAGTGATTTACGCGTTGTGGCGGAACGTGCATCTCCGTAGCGATCTGAGAGACGACGTTACGTCGCGCATCACGGGTCTGTAGACTGCCAGCGAAGCAGTCCGCAGCCTCCATGAACATAGCATCATGAAGAAATTCCGTAATAGGTTCCTTTCCAGTGCTGAGCCCAGTGGATGACAATCGCCCATTCATTCTCTTGCACCACTTCATTAGGTCTCTCGGACTTAATGGTCTCCCCGTAGAAGCCTTGTTAGCAGAGGCAAATAGGGGTTGTTGATAGAGCGATAGGCATTTCGAATATACATTCATAATAACGGGTAAATCTCGTCTGAGTATGGGGAATGTTTCGTCAATAATCTCATGGAATTCAGCCATACTAGGCATGGTTATATGAACCCGCTTCCAGAGTCTCATGCCGAGCATATGCGACCCCGGGACGACTTCCTCACTCCGACTATTAAGCGTGCTTCGGATAGTTGCAACTAGTTTGAATCCGCGCGCCGCTCGTATTTTCTCGCCTCGACTAGGGATAAGGAGTTCTCTCCTTTCGACAAGAGGGAGAATTGCGCTAAGAATGTCCGTTGGGGCCCTATCGAGGTCTTCAATAAGGACCCACCGGCCTTCCCTGACTGCCGTAGTTAAAACACCAGGTCGCCACTCGAAAGACCCGGGTACGGAGCCGGTCGCATACATTCCGATCAGAAGCTTTGCATCCGTCTGTTCGTTCAGATGTAGTGTTAGCATTGATGAGCCCGCATTGAGTTCTCGAGCAGCATCCATGGCAATAAGCGTTTTACCGGACCCAGCCAGACCTGTAAGAAGAATAGGATCTGATGTTAGCAGAGCTTTAGCAAATGAAAGTAAGCCTTCGGACGTGGTAGATGTTGGTACAAGATTGGACTTGATCTGCGACTGGCCCCGAAGTCGAGGCAATAGGACCCCACAGATTTCTGCCGTTAAAGGTGATAAATCCTCTCGAATAATCACTCTCTTTCCTAAAGTTTGTGCGTGGCCTGCAATGCGATCCTCCCTGCTAATATCAAGCGACCTCTCGATATCGTTGAGCCGTTTTTCCTCCCAGAGACTATAACTCAGTCAGATATATATAGCCACTATAAGCTTAATTCCACTAACCCCAAAAATAAATAGTCTATTTGCTTTCCTTCCCATTCATCATTTATAGCCTCATTCCCGATAAGCTTTCCGATCATATCCTCCATACTAGCATCTGCTGCTCGGAGATACAGACAAAGCACCCGCACTGCCAAATATCGGATGCTCCGTCGTGGATGCCGCAGTAAAGACAACATATTCTCAGAGCTCACCACAGGTGAAAAAGTATCGGTATCAAAGCTTAGAAGACGATACAGTGCGAGAAGGGAACTCAGGAGCAGAGGTTCTGCAGAACCCCCAGGACTCTCGGGAGAGATAGCTTCAATCCTACCATTAACATTAACACCTAGGGGGCATGGCCGATTGAGGATACGTTCTTCTGCAAAAACGGCAAGATGGGGCGCTAGAGGCAATATTTTTGCGAAAGCTGCAACCATAGCCAGGACCCCCGCTGCATCCAAGTCCATTGAGATCCATCGGGCGCAGAGCTCAACGAAGATCGGTTCGTGAGAGGTGAGTATTGCAATTGTAAACCTTGGATCAAGAGCAAGTGTTGCCAGGGTTTGGAGGTAGCCGGCATTTGTTCCAAACTGTATAACTTCTAGTAGCTCCGGAGGTATTGAATCGAGTTTCGTATCGCTCCAAGAACAATCCATGTTTGGTGATTGTCGATTAAGGCAACGCTTGACAGAAAGAACTTGTAGGATTTCCGGAGATATTCATCTTGTGCGATCACGTGAGAAAAGGCGGCTCTGCACCCCCGAGCCTCCGTTTGCAACTACATCAATACCGCCGAGTTGTAACTTGATATGAGCTCAGATATATTCTTCATCGCACAATGGGCACTCTATCATTCGGATTAAATCTGGCAAAGAAAGAAGCCCCTTTGTCTCGTAAGCCTGTGGTCAGAAAAACCGCTTTTGGCGACGATGACGACGAAGAAGATCAAAGTAACGAATCGAAGGAAGCAGAGGTTGGAATAGTTGGTGGCCTCGAGGTCCCAGCGGCCGCCGAGCTGGAGGGCTTCAAGAGCAAGAAGAGCGCCTCGAAAGGAGGCCCCGGGAGCAAACCCAAGCCAACCCATGGCATCTCTTTATATGGCGACTTGTCTAGCCGCACTTCATCCATCAAACAGGCTTCCAAAGCCGAATCAATAGACCCCTCCGTGTACGATTACGACAGCATATACGATTCTATGAAGTCTGTAGATCGAGCCAAAAAGGGCAAGGAAGAAGCGGATCTGGCAGAGCGCAGGCCTAAATACATGGAGTCCTTGCTTGCCGCCGCGGAGGTGCGAAAGCGCGATCAACTACGGGCAAAGGAGAAGATGCTCCAACGGGAGCGAGAGGCCGAAGGTGACGAATTTGCAGACAAAGAGAAATTCGTTACAGGTGCCTACAGGGAGCAGCAAGCGGAGATGGCGCGGTTAGAGGAAGAAGAGGCCCGAAAAGAGGAGGAAGAGATGAAGAAGAAGGCCGGTATGGGTATGAGTGGGTTCTACAGAAGCGTTCTCGATAGGGACGAGAGAAGACATGAAGAATTAGTCGCCGCAGCCGCAAAAGCCAAAGATACACCAACCACTGAACCACCAGAAGACGACTCCAACCAAAAAACCGCAGAAGACCTCGCCCACACTCTCAACGCCCAAAAGCCAAACGCGATCATCCTCAACGACGACGGCCTGGTAGTCGACAAACGACAACTCCTCGGCGCCGGACTCAATATCGCCCTCAAAAAACCCTCTCGTCTCACCTCCAAACCCACCTCAACCACCACCGACCGACAAAACCCCAACACCGCCAACAACCCCCTCGCAGACCGCAAATCGCGGCGTGAGCGACAAACGCAAATGCTAGCGCAGCAGCTCGAGGAGGTGACAAAACGAGCTGCGGATGAGGATATGGATCGCCAGCGGGAGGTGGAGAGATTAGCAAGGAGTAAGAAGTCTGAGACGGAGATAATGTCGGCGAGGGAGAGGTACTTGAAGAGGAAGAAAGAGAGGGAGGAAGCGGGGGGAGCACATGTGTAGATATATGTCGTTTCTATTATTATCTTTACTACTACTACCTAGGATAGGAGACGGATGGACTTTTCCTCTAACCATCTTCCATATATATATATCGAAATGAAGCCCCCTGACACCAGTAACTTACCCAGTTACATAGGAGATTCTGTCCTCTTTTCTCAAATTTTGTTTCTGTACCTTCTTTCCCTGTAGGGTAGCTTTTCTCCCCATCGAGTCTGGTAGGAATAAGTCTCTTTGGGGAAAATATAGTAGACAGATGTGAGCAAGGGCTGTGTACATGCTCGTCCATGCACAAGCAGATACCGCTCCCCTCGGGCGCACATGCAGGCATACCTACTCTCACGAAATCTTGAAAGCTTTTTAAACCCTAAGATACTCGTGTATTCTGTATTCATTGCTCGTTGCATCTATAGCTACCACTACTAGCCTCCCATCGCAAATTCAATCCTGCAAAATTCAAATTTCCTCTCTATGCATACAAACGATGTCCTGATTTATAGTCTATAAAGCTATTTCCCGATCTCTTCATGTTGTTGCGTCCGCTGTAGTGGGTGCTGTGGTTTCCATTTTTGCCGTGTTGGGTTGGGGGAGTGAGCGGATGGTGCGCGCTGGGTTTCCTGCGACGACAGTGTATGGGGGGATATCCTTATGAAAGGAATTAGTATTTAGGGGAGGTTAGGTAATGGGATTCTGTGCTTTGTGCGCCTACTTTGGTAACGACGGATCCAGCGCCGACGGTTGATCCATTTCCAATGTTCACGCCGGGTCTACGCCGCCAATGCCATCCCATTAGCAAATTTCTCAGCTTATGTAGGGCCGCAAACATGCAATCTTCCATCTCTAACTCACAAAACAACTACGTTCCCTCCAATCCAACAATCCTCCCCAATGTGAATCTCTTTCCCAAATTCTGGTCCCTTGAGCCCATCTCTCACTGCTGGGTCCGTTGTATGAGTGGCAGTATAAAGCGAGACATTGGGCCCGAGCAGTGTCCGCGAGCCGATGTACACAGCACAGCTATCGAGGATAGTACAGTTGAAGTTGATGTACGTTTGCTCGCCGAGGTGGATGTTGCAGCCGTAGTCGGTGTAAAACGGGGCTTCAATATAGGGTTCGTTGGCGAGGAGAATATCGTCTTCGACTTCCGATGAGGGCGAAGGGAGGGGGGTAGGGTCATTGCGGATGCTAGTTTCGATACATCAGCTTTGGGGGCTCCGCTATGGCAGGGATAGCGTTTGATAATAGATGGGCAAAAAACGCTGCATAAAACATCCTCCACTCACTCCCTCCACATCTCAACTGCCCTCCTCCGACTGACGTCACCAACGTTATTGTAACGGTAACAAGCTTGATGTGTGCGTTGCCGCTCTTTGACCAATGTCGGGTGGCCGGCGAAGAACGAATCCCCGCGAATCATCTTTTCTCTCTCCCCTTCTAACGAGTTCATAGCTGCAACACAGGACATCGATTGGAGGTTGGAGTCGCACAGACACGACCAGCCAGGGCAGCTGCCGACATCACGTGTTGGCGATGTGACCTTGGGCCTGTCTCAAGGGCGACAGGGACTATTTTGAAAATTCATCGATGATGCATCGACGCATCTCCTTCCATACCGGCTGTGCGAATGTCCCCCATCGCCTCTACTGCACTCGCACGGCACTAACAGTCCATGTTTTCTTTGTTGACTTCCTTGTCTTCTGAGACATACAACATACCTGTTTAACATCTCTCAACGCATGTCAATACCTGCCCAGAGAACCATACAAACAGAAACTTTACCATGATAGAACACCCCCACCAACAAGCCAGCTTGGCGACCTCGAGTTCGCCAGACTTGTCCGATCATCACCACTTAAAGCGGGTGTTTGGGGCCATGCAGAACGGGAGAGAAGAGGGAGCTACACCAGAGGGGCTACCTTATAAACGGCACATATATGAAGGACACTTTCGGCCCGTGGATCATTCGCAGGCTAGTTATGGCGGTCGCGCCAGTGGCTACGACGACGATGGAGATTATTCGCAACGCTATGCGAGTCCTATCTCATCTACTTACCTCCCTGGGGGTTCGAAATCCCTCTCCGGTATCTCTATGCGCGCCTTCTTCCTCGGTCTCTCTCTAGGATTGTCGCTTTCACTCTCTCTTTTTCTCACGGCACATACAACCCTATGGCGGGCCCCCGCATTCCTCGCCCTTTTATCCCTCTTCCATTTCCTCGAGTATTGGACCACTGCTCGTTACAACACCAACCAAAGCAACACATCAGCCTTTCTCCTCACAAGCAACGGTTCCGCGTACAACTTCGCCCACTCTACCGCTATGCTTGAATGCCTAATATCACACTATTTCAGCCTCTCATCTGCCGACCTCTGGGTCCCGGAGAGGTATAAGTACGTACCCCTCGCGCTAGGAGCTCTGCTTCTGCTTGTTGGTCAGACAACACGTTCCCTTGCGATGGCGCAGGCGGGCAAGAATTTTAATCACCTTGTTCAGACGAAGCGCATTGCAGGTCACGAGCTGGTTACTGATGGGATATACGCTTGGCTGCGACATCCGAGCTACTTTGGATTCTTCTGGTGGGGTTTGGGAACGCAGTTACTACTCGGAAATGTTGTATGTTTTATAGGGTATTCGATAGTGCTTTGGCGCTTCTTTCGGAGGCGTATTAGAGGTACATTCACTTTCCCTCGTTTTTTTCTTATAAACGCCACTGCGAACCTCGATCCCATCTAGAGACCTTATTTCATTAATATCTTCGGCTAGCTAACCGAGGCAATGCAAACAGTGGAGGAGAAATACCTCGTTTCCTTTTTCGGAAAGCAATATGAGGACTACAGATCGAGTACTTGGGTCGGAATACCATTTATCCGTTAAGGGGAGATGTTGGGGCATTTTTCCTTGAAGGGTTCTTCCATATGTTCACTAGACAGCACACGGACGGCTGGACGTCCCGAGAACAAGCCCACAGGTTCCTTTTAAGACACTACATCTTCTTTTGTGTATTACCGCTTTGCGATCTATAGGCAGTGCGACCCGAACTATTCGACGCCCGCAAGGGAATTTGCCCCTAAGACTACCAATAATGCATAATAACTACATATACTTTGACTAGTAATTCCTCCATCGTGATGTAGTACACGCCATCGCCGTTCTATTTACCACTCGTGTTTATAGGGTGATAGATATGTTGTATAGTTAGAGTTTGGACGGGACAGCTTTTCTCTTGAACGCGGCCACTTCCAACTCCCGTAGATGTATTGGTATCGTAGATTTGACTAAGCTTTAATCGAGGCATCAAAATCGGAATGTAATGCCTACATACCAGTGGGCTATGAGTATAATAGGCGAGTTAAAAACGGTAGAGAGGGAGCGAATAATATACCTTATTAAGCACGGCCTCCAAACGCGTATGTTTTCTTTCTCCGAGGGACTTCGTTCCTCTAGAATAGCGCCCAGGTGTATGACCTCTTATAGTCCACCTTGAATCGAGAAAGAAGAGAGGATCAACACGAGCACACAAATAATTGACCAGACGAACGGAATCCACGTGGACATGTGGAAGAATCCGGCGTTATAAACGGCCCCAAGACTAGAATCAACCGAATATATATTCAGCACCACTCCTCTAAACCAATTCACCATAAAACAAACACCCCCAAGACAGGGCCACTCACATCAGACCCACTATACTCCCCGCCATCATCGCCTCCACCCCACCCACAACCGCGTACACAACCGGCACCATCCACAAAACCCTCCACTTCGTCCTTCTCGCCTGCATCGCGACAGCATACAACCCCGCTGTGACATGGAATGCCCCATACACTATCAGCGTCCAGAGGAGAGTGAACCGCCAGATATCTCGAGAGTAGTAAAGGTAACTGCCCTCCCCGGGTTTTGTGTAAATGGGCCAGTAGAGGGAAGGGAAGGTGGGGGTGTTGTAGCCAAGGGGGGCGGGACTAGCAGCAAGGCGGGAGGCTGAAGAGCCCATGTTTTATTTCTAGCTCTCGCCCAGGAGGGAGGAGTATATTATGCCACGCCGTTAGTGCTGGAGATGTTCTCGAGATTTATGCGTTGTTGGGGTTGAGAGCTACCGAATACATATCTGGATCTACTTACTAAGCACAGCAAGACAGCAACGGGCTATTCTACGGGGCAACCGCGGAGCAACTACGGAGCAACTGCTGGCCAACTGCAGAGCACACCGCCTGGAAGTTTTGAACGCTCTAGGAACAGCTATCCTGCTCTGTGCCCAGGGGAAATCTGCGTTCCACCTCAATTCCAGCACCACGGCACGCTGTCCGCAACCCAACACCACGGACGGCGGGCCTCCACGTGCAGCAGGTGCCAAGCAAACGAAATTGACGACGGTACTTTGTAAAATTGGTGGAAAGAGGCATCCTGCCGAGCTGGACGTGAGATACGTCGACCACCACTACGTACATCTACAGTCGAGTCGCGTTACAAGAATCTCGCGTTATAAGAATTATCGCGCTATAAGAATATGAATACGCGGCTCCACCCCGATCCTGGGCTCCTACTGTAAGAATATATAAGAATAATCGCGCTATAAGAATGGAGTCCATTGCCCCGACCATATTCTTGTAACGCGACTCGACTGTACTTTGATGCCGCCGGACAGACAGAGGCTGGGCGGCGGAGATTTCCACAGCGCAGAGCGCCCATCTCTTGGTGCCGAGACAAGTCCTGCCGATTATGCCCCGTTCTGGAAGCCGCTAGAGCTGGACTGGACGGGCAGAGCTGGGCTCTGGAATACGGAGCAGGGCTGGGAGGAGAGCTGTGGAGTGCAGAGTGCAGAGCGCAGAGTGCAGAGCAGAGCATCCAGCCTTAACAAGGCAAACCTGCGGGTCGGCAAGGCGACGCTGCCAAAGCGACGATAAACGGCCTCGGCGGGTTAGCGTGCCGGCTCTGGCCCCCAGCACGTGGCGTCTGGTGTGTGCGGCCTCGCAATGGCACGGATTCGCCGATTCTCCATGACTCAGGACAGACATTGGGCACGGTGCTCGAGTGCGGGCAGATCACGACGTTGGGGACACGGGTGTTGAATCGCTCGGAAGACTGCACGCCAAACCAGGCCCTGCAGGCGACACCCGCCGGTTGCTACGGATTATGTGGGTCTGTACTGACAGGCTTGTTCCTACGCCGCGCTGCTGTGGGTGGAATGGAGACGAGTCAGCGCGCCCTCCACCGTGTGCAGACCTGCCAGCATCAGCGCGAACCACCCGCGGCTGACAGAACGGCCGGAATGCCATCTCCTGTCCAGCCCGGCGTTGCAAGGACGCAGTGGGAAGCCCGGCTGCCAGAAGGCTCTTCTTAAGATTCCGAAGTGTTAGCGAGCGGTGCCTTGCAGACGCAATGCTAGGTTAAATCATTTACTGGACCCGGTACATTGTTTCTCGCTCTAATCTCGCGCTAGCGAGACGTTCCTTTTGCTGCATAGGCCATATGAGAGGATCGCCTTTAAATGTGATGATAAATCCTTGATAAACCCCATGATGAATCCTCCGCCACTGGCCTGGATGGGGCATCCAGTAAGTACGTTTCCCAGCCAAAGACCCCACCCCAGAGCTGGCATGCTTCATTGACCGTAATATATCCCCCATATTCCGTGCCCGGACACCCGTCCGAAGACTTTGAATCCGAGACGGGACTATATTAGTTTAACCCTATTCCAGACGCCTCGATCACCCCAAGGGCCAGCAGAAAGCAGGGTCGGCTTTTCTCCGGACAGCTCTCCAGTGGGGGAAACGCCGCCTATCCAGTCCCAGGTGAGTCTCGGTCTTGCCTAGACTATTTTGTTACACATGGAGGCATTCTCGTTCATCCCCGAACAAGCACCTTCTTGCACCGCTCTTTTGCACCGCTCTTTTTCCCTGCTCGAGGCTCTGTGCTGCTCACCGTTCTTTCATTACATTATGGTGTGGCGGGGTGGTGCTTTACCGAGCGAGTCCCCAGATTCTGCGGTTGGTCCAGTCCAACGAGACAGGCGGAACGGTGAAGTTCCAACAATGGACCCGAGGCAATGCAACTACCGACATAGCGACGGTCTGAGGCAGCATACACACGCGAGAACAGAGCCATTTCTCTCGAATGTGACAGGCTCGTAGCCAAGTCGCATTAATGCCTCTTCGAGAGAGTGCTTTTTCTAGCTACTGGACTCTAGTGATGAACTAGGGTTGGTAATGGTCCTCTGGCTCCTGCGTCGGCCGTTGCTGCATGAAGACAGAGTTATCAAATGCGCTATGGCTTGGCTGTTCGATTGTTTTCGTCTGTCATGGGTGATTGATGACCGCTGATTGCGGTTGTTGCAGCACTATCGTGCCTCTGGTGGCCGCTCTTTCGTCAACTCACAAGGGAGAATAGTGATCGTTGCTGACAAGGACAAGAAGGCTAGCGATAGCTAGATGCCAAGGGGCAGAGGACGACAAAGGACTGTGAGCCAAGGCAGTCCTCCAAGAGTCCCTCGTGGGAGGAGACGACGTCAAACGCCATCGGCAGCGCCAATATCACCGAGGGTGCCCCTACGACGCTCTGCGCGACTAATCAACCGGTCTCGGATGGTTCGGGAAGGCGATTCGATCGTTGATGTTGTCGGCAGTTCTTCGCAAGGCAGGCTCTTAGGAGAGCACACTGGCCTGAGTTCAAGAGCAGCCAGAGCCGAATCAAGTCACCAGAGGGAGCATAGAAGAAGAGGAAGAGACGTTGAGGAGAGTAATCCAGGGGCCAGGGGAACAGCGCAACAGCACACCAACGGTAGAACATCCTCGGAAGCGGCCCACAACAGTCTGCCCGCGAGAGGCCACGAGGGTGAGCAAGACTACGGAGAACAACGGTACGAAATGGAGGTTGTGGTGCAGCCGCCAGCCACCGCTCGACAGGGGATACGATTATATCCTCCCATTACAGTTCGCCTGCGAATCCGAGACGCCCACACAGACGAAGAAGTTGAGGGTCAGGGACAGCTTGGAAGGCTCTGGGCGCTCGCTTCAGTTGTAGAAGAAGATAGTCGAGTAGAGGCTCGTCCATCCGGGACCCATATCCTAACGGGAAACCTAGTGGACTCTGCACACCCACTACACGACGACGCTGATAGTCCCGTGGCAGGCCAAGAATCAAATGAGACGACAGTTGCGGCGCCCTACCAGAATAACTCGCTTGGAAGCTACTTGACCTTCCCAGGCCTTGTATTCAATGAGATGGGCAGCTTCAGGATCCGAATAACCCTCATAAGGATGGAGACAAGTGGCAGAGCTGCCGCAGCTGGCCAAGAAGGTGGCTTGACGCTTGGGGAGGTCCAAAGCCGCGTCATTCGTATTGGTGATGGGTTGAATAGCAGTGAGATGGGTGAGCTTCCATCGCTGGATCCGACTCGAACTGTTACTCATTGGGTTATAGGCACCGACGAACAAGACTTCCTCGAGTCACTCCGCAGGCGGGGAATTGCAGTTCCATCTCCACCACCATCGTCACCATAACATATGCCTATTTGGAGAATAGCATATAATAAACGGGGTTTTCTTGCTGGTTAGGTGATCTTTTATTGAAACAGAGATAGGCCTTAGTGGTGGTCCCAGAAGCTAATAATCCTAGTTGTAGATTGAGAAATGTGTAATTGCCGGTGAAAGAATCGAACTTTTGAAACGAATGGGTGGAGAGCATACTTCCCCATGGACAAAGAGATGAGCAGAACTTTCGCCCCCAACCCGAGGTAGAGAAATCTAAGTACCCGCCATTACTTAGAAGTGTTGGGCTGTCTTTCTAATAGTAATTCCTTGACGGCTGCGGAGAGCCCACAATCTCTTTGAGGCAGCAGCCTGATATGTTTTGTAAGACGTGACAAGGTCGCAATTGAACTAGAAAGTAGTCTTCCGCTATAAATGTGTTTGCACCGCCTGTACTAATTAGACCGAGAGAAGCGTTTCACCGCCAATCCGAAGGCCGTCGATGCAAAACTGGCGTAGAGGCTGATTGTGCGAATTACATGAGCGAAGCGATTGTGGGGAATACATTCTGGGCCTCGAACTGTGACGCCAGTGGTGACACAGAATACACATCTGGCGTACGACGTGGCCCTAAATAAGGCTCAATATCGTGTGGGAACGGAGTACAAGGACAGCTATTAGCTCTCCCACAGAGTACTCCTTCTCCGTCCAGCGTCTAGACCCCCAGTCTCGTTTGGCTCGTGCCCGCAAACCCTCCACACGCCCACACACCCAATACACCCATCCTCCCCCAAGTTCGTGCATGCGTCCCTTCTGCACAAGACTCACACGGCAATTCTTGCGCACGACAACTCACGCTGAGCATACTCGCGGCCGCCAAACCCGCAAACTCAAACTACTGGGCCCTGCTCACCGACTACAACACAAGAGACGGCCCATTTCATCTCAGACTACTATCAATTCGCACCTATACTCTAGACGAAAGTTCGAGCACATCTCAGCCACTATGGCTCTCGACGGTGGCACCAACCCACCAACACAATCTCTAGGCGATATGATTTTGGACGATCTTCCATTGGATCTACCGTCACTCGGAATTTCCCAACCGCTAACCCGCTTTCCAGGCACTAATCCCCAATCAAACCCAGTGGATATCTTTAGGTGCTACCTAGCTGAAATCCTTTCCGGGGTAACCGGGGTGGATGCAACGGTTATATACCCAACCATCTCGTGGACACAAACTCTCGACAAAGGAGACCTAGTGTTGGCCGTCCCAGCGCTGAGGGTCAAGGGGAAAAAGCCTGACCAGCTGGCCGCAGAGTGGGCTGAGAAGGTAGGGAAACAATTGGTCCTCGGTGCGGCTTTAGCTGCCGCAACACCGCTCTAGTTACTAATTAATACCCGTGTAGTTTCCCGAGTCACCCCTGATCAGCAAGCCGGTAGCAGCGGGTACTTTTTTACAATTCTACTTCTCTCCTAGTCTCGTGCCAAAACTCGTTCTTCCGCTCATCCTAAAAACGAAATCCAGGTATGGTTTGAACCCAAAAAACGGCTTGAGGGACCGATTAGATCCGTCCAAGGGAAAGAAGAGGATAGTATTAGACTTTTCATCGCCAAATATTGCAAAGCCCTTCCATGCGGGTCACCTGAGAAGTACGATTATAGGCGGGTTCCTGGCCAATTTATATCAGGGAGCGGGATGGGATGTCACCCGCATCAACTACCTTGGGGACTGGGGACGACAATTTGGTCTTCTGGCTATCGCCTTCCAAACGTTCGGAAGTGAGGAGAAGCTGAAAGCCGACCCTATCGGACATCTGTATGACATCTATGTTGAAATCAATCGTCGGGCGGAGCCAGAGGAGGCGGAGATCAAGGCCAAAAAGGCAAACGGTGAAGACACCTTAGAGCTCGAGGAGAAAAGCCTCACTGGACAAGCTAGGCGATATTTCAAGCGCATGGAGAATGGAGACGAGGATGCATTAGCAATCTGGAACCGATTCAGAGAACTCAGTATCGAGAGATACAAACAGACCTATGCGAGGCTGAATATTAGTTTCGATCATTATTCGGGAGAGTCTCAGGTGAGCCAGGAGAGCATGCAGGCCTCCGCAAAAACCCTGAAGGAAGCTGGCGCGTCGGAAGAATCCGAAGGAGCGGTTATTATAGACCTAACGAAGTATTCAAAGAAACTGGGAAAGGCAATTGTGCAGAAGAAGGATGGAACTACTCTATATCTTACCAGAGATATCAGTGAAGCGGTAGAGAGATATGAAAAATACCACTTTGACAAGATGATATATGTGGTGGCCTCCCAACAAGACCTCCATTTGGCTCAACTTTTTAAGATACTCGAAGTCATGGGTAGGAAGGATATCGCCGAGAAGTGCCAACATATTAACTTTGGGATGGTCTTGGGGATGAGTACTCGAAAGGGAACAGTGAAATTCCTGAATGATATTTTGAGGGATGTTGGCGAAAAAATGCACGAGGTAATGAGGGCGAATGAGACCAAGTATGCACAGGTCTCCGAACCGGAACGCGTTGCAGATATCCTAGGTATCACGAGTGTCATGGTGCAAGATATGAGTAGCAAGAGGTGAGCGTGGATGAGGAATCTCAGTCTGGAGTTGAGCGAGAATACTGCCATTCATTAACAAATAACTAATGATATCAACTATAACAGGATAAATAACTACGATTTCAATATGGACCGTATGACGTCCTTTGAAGGAGACACTGGACCCTATCTCCAGTATGCACACGCTCGTCTCTGTTCCATGACCCGTAAGGCCGACATACCGAGGTCTGAATTGGAAGCCGCTGATCTATCTCTCCTCACCGAAAAACATGCTGTCAATCTCTCCAGGGTATTAGCGCAGTATCCCGATGTGGTTCAGAACACTCTCAAGACCCTAGAACCGGTCACAATTCTCCAGTACTTGTTTAAGATGACCCATCTCCTTAGCTCAAGCTACGACGTGTTAAAGGTGGTGGGCTCGGAACCGGAGGTCGCAAAAGCACGGATGGCGTTGTATGAGGGCGCAAGACAGGTATTGCACAACGGAATGACCTTGTTAGGATTGTCTCCTGTTGAGCGGTAAGCCCCAGAATTCCCAATAACCCCTTCCCAGTTAGGGGCTTCTTGCTGATACCTTTTTGCTCAGGATGTGAGCAGAGACTGCGCTGGCGGCCGAGGCTGCGATGGGGGAGGCGTCGGATAGAGACGGTTCAGGCAGAGTTCGAATTAGATTTAGCATAAGGTGACAACTGGATTACTTTGTCCTGACCATTCATGGCTCTGTGAGTGGTCGCTATGCAGCCTCAAACCGAACCGTTTGTTCACCGGTCACAAGACGCTCCCGAAGTGCCTTGGAACCGATCTTACCGCCTGTGGGGGTTCTCTGGGATCCAATCTGAACTGGTTCAAAGCTATGGGAGATGCAGCATTTATCTTATCGGGCTAGTGAAGGCGGTCAAACCGATGCTGCCGAACATTGAGAAGAGCTCTGTGGATGTGAATTGTCATTAGGCCCAGACAGCCCAGCCCCGGAGACCATATCAAGCAGAGCACAGCTTGATCCAGTCGCTCACAGGTAAAGTATACGCAGTCGAGCGTATCTTTTTGTCCCGAAGAGCCATAGAAATAAGACGGTGGTGGAGCGAACGCTTGCCACTGGTTCACGAACTCTCGCCTCGTAAAAACCACAGCCAGCCAAACAGAGTCGGATATATGTCCAATGTGGTAAGTTCCCGGCGGTCAAGCGCGGGTTTTGAATCAAACGGTGTGCAGTGTAACAACTCTCATGGAATATTCTTACACGGAAAATCAGTTCACCTCCACCGAGGATCACTGCACGGGCGGCGTTACATAAGTCCCCTCTCTGACGTGGCTGGTGGCGAGGAGGCAGCTAATGCACGCTCGCTCGCCCCAACCTGCCCTAGCCCCACAAGGCCAGGTCAATTGCCGGCGAGTGTCTCCCGAGCAGTCACAAATGTAACGCGGGTGGCTAATCACCCCTTGGACTCGAGATCCCATAGCAGAGGGAGGCTCCACGGCTCTGCAAGGTACGGGGAACGTCGCAACGCGGTCTTGGAGAGGAGCAGCAGCATGTTCCCGCTCCAAGTGGAGTCGAGATCACGCGGTCTGATTGGGCGGCGGGAGAGGAGTGGATCTGGGATCTCTGGTGGGTGCCAGCACACCACCAAGTGTGGGGAAGCAAGACAAGAAAGAGGCGGTGAGAGCACAGTGTGTCGTTGGCGGATGGGTCGCGGGTTGTTGACGGACGGTCGCTAAACCGTCCACAGCGACGATGCGGATTTTCCCGGCAATACGTAGTAAGCACGATTGGAGATGGGGGGGATTGGGGGATTGCATTGGGGATCGGATTGGATTGGGGATCGGATTGGATTGGGGATTGGATTGGGGATTGGATTGGGGATTGGATTGGGTGGGGTTGGTGGCGGCCCCAAGTTGCACCCAACCCAACCCTCTCCCACCAGCCCTCTCTCCTCCCTCCTCACCGGAATACCCATCCTCTTGGGAGAGCTAGCTGCGGATTTGCTTCCAGAGCTGCCTAACTCTGCCTAACTCTGCCTGCCTCTGCCTGCCTCTGCCTGCCTCTTGCCTACCTCGCGCGTCTGCCTCTGCTCTGCTCAACGTGGGGAAAGAGGCAGCGGCTGTATGTCCCTCCACAGCATGAAGCATGGCCGCATGAGCATGGCATTACGAGCAGAGTTTCGATGGTGCAGCGCGGGATAAACAACTGCTGATGCTGGAAAGGGCCGATGATGCTTGAATTCCAGCCTGTGTATGGCTGGTGAACCGTTGCCTTTCCTCGCGGGGACGGATACGCGTCGCCCAATCTAATCTGGCGGGTTCTCGTCCGCCGGATTGATTGATGGACTGATGGCCCATACCGGCATCGACGGGATCCTTCATGGTTACCTCCTCGCGCTCGATCTCCGCCTCCCGCCAGCTCGTATCTTTACGGATCGCGGGTCACCATACCATAAACCTTACCCGCACCTCGAAACTCTCTGCCTCTGCCTTGGAGCTGCCTACCCCTCCATCGCGGGGGCCAAAAGAACCCACGAACATATTGGGTCTTGGGTCTTTGAGAAATTTCGTGTCGTCTGAAAGTGCAGGATCCAACCTGCGGTAACCCTGTAGCTGCAGTTGCGTCAATGCGAATTAATTTAAGACTCACACTCTCACGCCCGCCCTCTTGCACGGTCGATGGAGGAGTATCGCTCTCTCGTGCGAGCGCTCGCTAATTAGTTCCGGCTGCGACGTGCAAAAAGGGAAAGAAAAAGTATGGACAGTCGTGAATTTTCCTTCGTCGCGGGCGGCGGTGCGGCGGAAGCATCTTCAACCACCCATACGACCCTACATAGCATACATAGCATACATAACACACATTGCACATAGCACCATGCGGCCAGGTGATTCATCGTAGCCTATGGCTGCTGTCTTGCTAGCTCTGTACCGACCAGAACATACATGAAACCCGGGTGGAGGCTGTCCGACTCGCTCGTGCTGCTGCTGCTTGCTCCTCGCCGCCTGTTGCGGGTGCTGCTCGCTGTGTTGCTGTTGCACAGCGCAAATCGATCGCCACGTCTGAAAGGGGTGGGACTTGTCGACATCACTCGGCATACACGCTACCACCGCCACGAACCCTCGCACGTCTCTACACCGTGCACTGCGCAGCTTGCAACCCGAGGACAGCCTCATAAGCACGCCGCCTTGCCCGACACACCGGGGGGAGAGGGGACGGGGGGAGGGGAGGGGGGCTACATCAGGTAATAATCGTATTTAATCTGGCTGGCTGGTGGTGTCAGAATTTCTGCACGCAGCAGGCAAGCACACCGGCAAAGCCAGTCGCAGGTCGCAGCCGCAGCAGCCACAGAGAGCACAGAGGAGCGAGCAAGAGCGCGAGAGCGCGCGAGGGACGGGGTCTTTTTCGACCCACCGCTTCGCTTGCTCTGGCGGGATTTCTGTAGCATTCGTCGACGATCCCCAGATTGGGTGTTTTGCTTAATTGGCCACCCGCGCGTGATGTCTGCCGTGGTTGGTTGCCCGTAGCAAGCCTCACCTCACCAACGAGAGCCAGCGAACGGCCTCCCAACCTATTTAAATACTTAAGTCCATGCACGGTCCCCAGCAGCCGTTCCAACACCAAACCTCCTGCTGTCGGTCTCTTCTACCATCAGTCGGTCGCTGTGCTGCTGCTGCTGCTGCTGCCGTTGCCGCCGGGGATCGACCGCCCTTCCATCGCGAGTGCCACGCTCCCCTCCCTGCCCCCGATGGCGCGAGTCTCCGTACATATATGAGAGTGAGGCCCCTGGACCCCGTTCCGCGCGTATTTCCTCCGTCGTCACCTTTCGTCTCGTCTGGCCCGACATCAGTTTTGGATTTGGGGCTTATCGCTATCGATTTCGGTTATCGGTCGCGAGCGTCGCACCAGCATTTCATCTAGAGACGGGTCTTGAGCAGAGGCCCAGAGACACGCCCAAGATGGCGCACCACCTCCGCCCGCAGGCTGCGTCGGTCGAGGACTACAGCTCCGACCTCAACGAAACCCTCCCCAACACCCGGCGCGTCGCCAGCTCCAAGCAGACACGGCGAGCGTCGGGGCTGTCTCAGATGGTGACCAGAGAGCAGGACGGCTTCTCAGACTCTGGCTACTCGTCGCACGCTCCCACGGCCGCTTCGTCTGAGTCGGTCCACGGTGCGCCCACCACCGAGTCGCCGCCACTGCCACCCATGAACCAGGCCCCGTTGAAACGACGACCGACACAACCCTCGAGGGATCGCTCGAAACACCGGTCGCCAACAAAGGGTTCGTCGAGGACAGGCTCGCCGGGGCGACCGCCGTCACGGGCCGCGAGCAAGCCTGTGCCACATGAAGACTGCGACTGCAAGCTCTGCACAGGAAAGCATCTCCCGGCTCCAAGTCCGTTGGACACTGCGCTTGACACGAATTACCCTCCTTTCAGTGGCAGCAATGGCGGCGAGCACCAGTATGCTCCATCGTCGAGGCACTACCCTATGCCAGGAAGCTTTCCCCAGGACCGCCCTGCCGAACTGCCTACTCGACCAGGTCTTCCTCGCGCTTCCACTTCACATTCCATGCGCCCAGCACGCCCTGTCAGCTACCACGCCGGCCAGAACCCCATGAATGGGGCTCCGTACAACATGGGACAGCAAGGGTACTTCCCACAACCCCCATATCAACAAGGACCCCCGCCTGCTCTCGCGAACTACTCAAGCATGTTTCCACCTCCGCAACTCCCCCCTCCAAACCCTGCCACAACAGTCCCGCCCCAACTGACCTCTTCTTTTGCCCCTCCCCCACAATACACCGCCACCCGTAATGAGCCATACCGGCCTGAAGGACAGCAGCAGCCACAGTATTCGGTACGAGGCCCGCCTCGAACGCCAGTGGTTGAATATTTCTACCCGCAGCCTCCACCACCAGTAAACCGCAGAGCGAGCCTCGGCCCCAGCCATGATGGGATGCCGCCGCTGCATTCAATGCCCCGGCCAAACCTCCGCTACTCGTCGAGCCCAACTTCCAATGGATACGACATTTCGAGGACGGCATCAGTACCCCCACAGTCGGCGGCTGTCGATCCTGCGACGAGGAGAGTCATGACACCACAGCCGCAGTCACAGCCACCGCCCCGCCCCAAGCGCCCAAGCATTTCTGCTCACCCAAGGAAGCCGCCGTCGCATTCAAGCTCCACGAAGCTTTCTGTTGATAGTAATAGCAGCTCGGATCGTCGCAGACCCAGCTTATACGATAACGAGCGGGCGCGAGATGAGCACGAGCGCGAGCTTGAGCATGGACAAGCATATCAAGGTGCGATTGCTACTCGAACACCCCTAACCGTGGAAGCACTCCGTGCCGCACGCGGTCAGCGAGCTCTAGGAAGTGACTCTGGTTCGCAAAGCAGGGAAAGTCACAGCAGCCACGAAGGCAGCGAAGACAGGACACACGCGGCCGTGGCATTCAGTGTTCCAGATTCCGAAGCTGACAACTTCACCATGCGCTATCCAGCTGGAACGCCGGTGAAGCTCGAATTTACCGGTAGAGCTCTTGCGACTGGTCGAACGATCTCACTCAGGCCAGGCGAACAGGGAGAGCCCTACCAACTGACCATTGGGACCCGGCGATATGTGGAGCACCGAGGGTGTGCTCAGATAGAGTATGCTCAGACGGCCCGACGAGAAATCGAAGACTGCAGACGCCATAGAGAGTCAAGGCCAGCAAATCACAGTCGACGGTCGAGTAGATCTGGGTATCATCGAGACTGAGCGCCGCCAACATCTCCCTTTATCATTTCCTCTTCTCAACTGCATATTTAACAGCCTATGCTCTTTTAGTCTAATAATCATCCTTTCCCGTTCAGTCCTTTACTTATCGGGCGGCTTTCTACAACAACAGAAAAGTTTACCGAAAGAAACTCTCCAGACTTGTGTTATACGATGAGACGGCCTTGTATGATCTGTGCGGCTACGACTTTTCTTGCTGTTCTTGTCCTTGCTTTTTGAAGCGTCCGCCTGGTTTGAGCGACTTTGGAAGGGAGACGTTGGCAGACGACTGCCCACCTCATTCACAGTGACATTCGTTCACGATAATTTTACCCTATTCGTTGAACCATGGCCTCTGGGGTGGCTTTCATTACGCTTGCCTTTTTTGTACACTGACTTAACTGGCCATCTGTACATTTGCTTGTTACGTCCCTCAGCTCAAGGGTTTTCACTAAGATTAAGATACCATCACTTCTACGTTTTCTCGAGCGGCGACGCGCGTGTGTAATTTTACGAAGCTTTATTCTCTTCGGGCAAGGAGGGAAGAGGGAAGGTTACAGCGCACATTAGGGTTATTTTTATGCTTGGGGATTCCCTCGATCCCTAGGAGATGGGATTCCATTTTCAGGTGGAATATGGGAATAATTGTTATCCTCCCAAACTACCTGTAACTTTTTTTTTTTGCGGTCAAACTGTTTTTTTCCCTCTATGGAGAGCTAAGATTGAACTAAGAGAGGACTTGATGTGGCCTAAATTAAGTACTTGAGAGAATACGACTGAACAATTTTCCGCAAACAAGCTCAGGGGGTGTCCTTGACCTCCCCATCTTTTACTCAGTGGTTCTGATACCCGCTAACATGGCTGGGTGATACAAGGGCCAAGGATAGCACTCACGCCACCCATTATCACCCCTCCCACTTTGCCCTCCCCACCCCCCCTCCGATCCAGCGGCAGCAGTTTCTTGTCCCACGGAGGCTTGATGACCAAACAGCCACCGAACGCACGACATACTCTGTACATACATGATACATACATGTCGAGCACATACAGAGGGCATCCACTCAACCCCCCCCCCCCTCCATACTCATATTCACAGCTTGCCCTCCTGTCACAGCATAACAGACACATGACACAACATGGCGGCCCCGATATCTATCACTCTCCTTTCCTACCCTCCATCGATCCCCACACCCTTGCCCCCATCCTCCGCGGATCGGCCTATCCTCATTGCACCCTCTCTCGACCCTCGACCATGCACGGGTGACTCGTAGCACCAGGCCCCAACCCTCCCTCCTCATCCCCCTCGTGTTCGCTTCTGCATAAAAAGTAAAGTTAGGACCCCGACTACTGCTCGCATCCCGATTTTTACTTTTC
The DNA here is from genome assembly GCA_021527465.2 of Geoglossum glabrum. Taxonomy (NCBI): domain Eukaryota; kingdom Fungi; phylum Ascomycota; class Geoglossomycetes; order Geoglossales; family Geoglossaceae; genus Geoglossum; species Geoglossum glabrum. The sequence goes on from JAJDFE020000087.1 coordinate 70,055, forward strand.
GTCCGCTCCTGCGTTCGATCGGACCGGGTCAGTCTGTCGGTCGGCAGGCTGTCGGGGGAGCTGGGACAGAACGGGAGCTGGATATGTAACGGGTTGATGTTCGGGTTAACTACGTGGCGAGATGGGTGAGGGTTTCGGTCGGGATCGGAGGTGCATGCTTCCTGGTGGATTTTGACATCCTCTTTTTGTTTTGTCTGGGAGTGAGTGGGTGATACTGCATATGCTTTCTGCGGAGTGTTGCTCTATGGGAACTCCGTACAGAGCGCTTTTCGGGCCTTCTTCGACTTGGATTGTGAGCGGTTTTTGTGGGTGGCTGATCAGTTTGATGCCCCGTCTTCGACGCGTGGCTGAAGTGGGGGCCGGATTGCGTCCTGTCGGATCACGTCGATGGCTTGGTGGTTGTCTGGCCAACGGGAGCGTGTCAACAATGGGAAACGTCTCTCGCCAAATCCCAGCCACCAAGATATCTCCGTCCCAGTCTCCAGTTTGCAGGCGTTAACAGCACACACTACATTGCTTTCTGCATTCCTCGCATCACGGCTGTTGGGCAACACGCAAGCTTGGCCGCAAAAGGGGGTTGAAAACACATTTGCACCACGGGCGCAGGTCCCGTTGTTTGCTCCTGTTTCAATTGGCGCAGTTGGAGATTGGTGAGCTTGGAGCGAGCAGTGTTACTTGGTGGAAGCCCGCTCACTCGACTCGCAGGAACACTTCAACGAGAAACAGAGGCGGCCTCCCTCCATCAATCATGGCACCTCTACCGCTCTCACTCCTAAACCTCAACGTTCTCCAACGCGATGCATCGACACATGTCCGTCATACCAGACAGGACGTCTCTGGTAAAGGCGTTCTGCCCCCAAGACGTCCTGCAAGTGGTGATGCTACAACGGACAATCTCTCGCAGTACCTAGCTTCGCTGGGTCTTCGGAAGGAGGAAGCTATTGAACCGGCATACGGAACGCTCGTCAGGCGAGGAACAGCTGTAGCGTCTCTTTCACCACGAGAAATCAGCGTTATTGGCCGTGGTGTTTCCGCTGCCCAAGGCAAGGCTCCCCACCGCGGTGCTGGAGCCATAGGCCCCAACTCTATCAACAACAAAGGCATGCTTGCATTATTTGCACTCCTCTTCGCTGGTCTTATTATTAGCGCTATCTGGTTCTTCTTTTGGGCCAAGAATGGCGGGTTTTACTTTAAAGAAGGTGATTGGGAGGACTACAAGTCCACTGTTCTCCGCCGCAAGGGGCCCAATGGCACAACACTAAGCGGTGCTACCAAGACTACTGATCTAGGCCAGCAGAGCGTCGCTGGCACCTTCGATACAGGGGACGGCGACTCGGTGGATGAACGTGTGAGGGATAATGATATGAGAGAGTACCGACATGAGACGTCAGCGAAGGTTGGCGGCATCAATAAGGAGCCAGATGGGAGCTACTACGATCATGACGCAACGGACCTTTCGTCTGAGGTAACAGCCGAAACCGCTGCAAACGGGAAACGCGGGTTCTGGCATCGTGGCGAGAAGCCTGTAGCATCGAAGGGCGGCCGTATGGCTAGTAACAGCCGTCAGCCAAGCACGACTTATTCTTTTACTGAGGGCGATGACGGCACTACCGTCTCCGGAGCCTCTGAATACGTCCGTCCAAATACCCATCGACCCCGCCACCATAGCAGCAGCAACCACAGTAACCACCGCACAGCCCACCGCCAACACCGCCCATCTTCCGGCACTACATCCCGCCGCCATCACACCCATCACCCCCCAACAATCTCCGAAGTTAGCTACGCCTCCGACCTAACCTCTGACCTCGGAACCAAAATCTACAACCACTCCGTGCCTGGCTTGTTAGCCGGGAGTGTGGTTGCGAGGACAGATACGACATTTGAACCCGAAGAGGAGCGGACGGTGAGGAGGGAACGCGAGCGTGAAAAGGGGTATAGACGTGGAGGCGGGCGGAGGAGAGATAGCCTGAGTGACAGCGATGACGGAGAGACTGTAGCATGAGCAAGTAGAAAGGCGGAAGGAGGGTTATGGGGTCTAGATTGGAAGGGGATCCCGGTGGTGAAGAGGTTCTTTTGCTCTCCCATTTCCTTCCTAGATTGTCAACCTATTCCACATAGCTACATTCGAGCGTGCTAATGCCTGCAAACAACAGGCGCACGCTTTGAGGTTTTCCCTTCATACTCACAATTTACGACTGTGTACTACTGGATCATTAGGAAATTATACTCGGATTGGAATGGCGATGGGGGAAATTGATACCAATCATGTGGGATGGGTGGGATGAGTGATGAAATTTGCGATGAATTTTCTTTTCGCTCTGCTGAGGGCGTGCCACTGCCACAACTAAGTGATGGTTTTTGTTTTTTAGTTTTCCTTTCCCGGGGGAGGAGGGGGAGGATTTATTCCTACGGCTTTTGAAATCAATAACACATATGCTGCTACTGCCCTACAAAATCCCGAGTACAATATACGTAGCAGCATGCTAACTCACTCCCTGTTACTTTAGATGGGGAGCCGGGCCGGGTGATGCTGGCTGCGGGCTTCACCACGTACTTGTCTTCAACCCCCCCACCACCAGCATCCCCAGAGAGGCTCTTGAAAAGCACATCTCTACGGGCAGGACCGCTTTTAAATGGCCTGTCTAGGTCAACTAATTAATGACAGGGCGCATTCACCTTCATATGCCGGAGTCAGTCGTCAACCAGCCACCCAACGGGTACATAGACGCCAACTGTTATGTCTTTCAGACTCCCGTCTTACTAGAGTAAGTAGGAAATAAATAAACAGTTTAAGAGGTCGCTTAACTACAACACTAATATAAGAGGCTAGTACTACTTATTTAGCACTATGGCCCGTTGTCTTACTATTTCGTTTATTATATTACTTCCAGAACTGATAAACTCTAGTTTTAGGAACTCCGAATCAAGTATTCACGATTCGTGGTAAATTCCTACAGCCCAGTAACAGTACAGAAATTAGCCACCGCCATTATAGCAATACTCGTATCTACCTTGATTGATCTTCCAGTACTTATCCGCTATATTCTCGTTACAATGGTTGGCGGCAATAAGGGCCACGCAGGATGTACCGGTGTTCTGTTCTTCTTTACATTCGCCTTCTCTTTGTTGTTCCATGGAATTTTACTCAAAAAGCAAAGCGGCATGAAGTTTTCTCGGAGCAACCGCAGCGTAGGAATTTTCCTACTAGCTAGAATGCGTTTCAAAAAAAACACCACTAGCTTCAAATACAGATATTGCGCCGTTCTCGTTGTGTTTTTGGGGAATGCGACAGAAAAAAAAAATGACGTTGGGTTGTTCGTATGCTGAACGGAATCTTATGGATTTTTTTCTGCACTTTTACATGGCCTGTCCATAATCAGAACGGTATTGAATTGTAACTTCGTTTTCAAAATATCCGGACGGCGAAAATCTTTATATAGCTAATTGCAAGGGCTGTAGTGGTTGTCATATTATAAGAAAGCACCGATCCGGAGTAGCTTTGTGAGCTTTGGGCAGTCCAAGAACTGTCTTATGTATGATCAATCCCTTTTCCATCATTATTTTTGATATACACCTTACGGTCTAATTCTAAGGGTCTCGGTATGGTAGCTAGAATCAGATGGTTGGGTCAACCAAGAAGTAACAAGCGCCCGTAGGCATAAGCCCTAGCCTTCGTTTACATTGTGACCACGCCATGACTACTATCTACATTGCCTCCGTCCCGCCACCCGACCGACTCAATCGAATCGCTGCGCCGACGGTGTCCAAGCATCTGTTAACCCGCTAGGAGGGGAATTTCTCGTTTGCTTATTAGAACTCAATCGGACTATCCAGGTTATCACAAAATCAGCGGTCTCACTCTGACTACGTCTTGCCGGATACTGTCATGGGGCCGAGTGCGTCACCTGGGACTTCAACTCGGCGTTTGATCAAACTGCTCTTCGATACAAACGAATAGAAAAACGCCATCATGCTTCTCTAGAAGTGCTGTCTTCAATCCCAGGTGAGGACGAGCGCCACCAAGCGAGCGGGCACTTCCCGATACTGGGCCGCGGACATACTTATCGTTTCTTGATACTGACATACACCGGTCCTGCTTGGCTCTGTAACACCAGGAAAAGGAACGACACACGCCCCCACTGGAGGCGACTGCATATCGATTGTCTCTTGAACAAAAACTCCATTGGTCAGACCTACAAATGTTATACATAACCAGCCAGTCTTTACTGACGCCACTCTCTCATTCTTGCTCTATTGAATCGAGCCGATAGAAGTATGTACAATATTGAATAGCTCTGTAATGGAAGCAGACTTTTCACGCCTGCATACCCAGCGGGAGCACATATACTGCCACGCAACATTTCCGTCCAACGCCCACTCCACCTCCTCCGCCGTAGCGGCATACCCACCAACAACAACACCGGGCTGGCTCCGCGCGGTCAATCCAGAATGTCGGCTGCAGAAGGTCAGATCCGACTCCCATGCCCAAATCTGCTAACCCGTCGGACAACCACATCCTAAAACCTGCTCTTCGGTTAACTGCAGACGCTAAAGTTATAGCCAGCCTCGAAAACCCTCAACGCACGTTTTCAACTCAGATAATCTCTTTACTGGAAAAGATTGGCCACCAACTGGCCTTGGTACTGCTGCAGGCTCATTCCAAACCAAGGGGGAAGGAATAGAGGGCTTGTTCCCGATGCACAGCAAAACTCAACTGGGAGGCCTCGCATTCTAAACTGCTAGATCTGTTCACCGACATTTTCATTTTTGCGCGTTACCATCTGCCCCAAACGCATTTGGCGGTTTTAGTTGGATGGAAGCCAGAGGCCTCCTGCGTGGGATGGGAGGAGGCCTTCTGAAGGGCGTTGTGGAGGATGACTGGGTCGGCGTGCAACCTCACCCTATCGACATTTGTCGAGATGAGCGAGTGTGGGAGCACAAGAGAGGATGTTTCCGGGTCCCCTCATTCTGCTATCTAAGCTCGTGAACCAATCGGGCAACAGATCCATCTCCCCAAATCTCACGGCTCTTACTATGGCGGTACGGATCCGTGGCCGGACGGTATCTCGTCGGCTCAATACGTCACTCAATTGCATACGAGGGATCTTATAAAAACGGGCTGGCCGGAAATTTGTGAATATAATTGCCCCGAGCGCCCCACCTCACTTACGCCTGCTGCACCTGGCGGTGAAATATCTCATCAATCACTTGAACTGCGTCTCACTCTCGTATCTGCTATTCCCGAGGATCTAGGAAATCCATTACGATGCCTACCAACTGCGAGGACGCACCAAGCAGCACGCCGGATCTGGCAGTAGATCCCCAGCTGAGCCAATCAATAGCCCTTAGAAGTCGATCTACTCCCACCAGAAAGGCAGTGGTTATCGGCATATACGGAGTTGCAGGCTCTGGTAAGACGTTTCTGCTTAACCAGCTAAAGCGGAAACTCGCACAAGAGCATTTTGCGTTCTACGAAGGCTCTAAGGTGATTGCCACTATTGTCCCTGGCGGCCTTGACGCATTCCAGAAACTAGAGGAGCGAGATAAAGCAAGATGGCGCCAGCTTGCCATCGACAAGATTGGACAGGAATGCGCCGACAGCGGACAGGTTGGAGTTGTCGCTGGACACTTCATGTTCTGGCCCGAGAAGGAGAAGACCGGACGGACAGTATACACCCAAAATGACCTCTATACGTTCACGCACATACTCTACTTGGATGTTCCTGCCGAGGTCGTCGCGCAACGTCGTCTGTATGATACGGAACGAATTCGTCCGTCGGCATCGGTTTCCCATCTACGCAAGTGGCAGCAGGAAGAACAGACGAAGCTGCGCCGTCTCTGTCGCGATCACGGCATTTTGTTCTCGCTCATGTCCCCTCACCCAATGCTGCTGAACAAAGTCTCGGCCTTCCTATCCGATTTCCGGCACCACACGGAAGAGTACAATCTGTCCCGCGCTAAAAGAAGGTTAGACGAAGCCCTTTCCGTTAGCCAAGGCCAGCTGGAGACTGTTTTGGTCATGGACGCCGACAGGACTTTGGCTGCCGAGGACACCGGCGCGTTGTTCTGGGAGAGAGTCTCTAGCTCTCAACGGCCGAGGGACTCGCTGAAGACGTTATTCAGCGGCCCGTTGGGTTACTCATACACCGCCTTTCGGCAAGCTACATTGCTATATGAAGAGGCGGCCGACGATCAAAGCTTCGATGCCCTCTGCCAAGAAGTGGCATTAACTGTTAGTATCCACCCCGAGTTCAAGACTCTGTTGCAACTAGTTGCAGAACAGGAGCATGTTGGCGCCGTGGTTGTTAGCTGTGGACTGCGCCGTGTCTGGGAAAAGGTGCTGGAGAGAGAAGGTCTGTCCAAGACAGTGAAAGTCATCGGCGGGGGACGCATCGCGGACGGGTTTATCGTTACAGCTGCGGTGAAAGCCTCTTTGGTCGCCCATTTACAAAATACCCGCCAGATGTATGTTTGGGCTTTTGGAGATAGTCCGCTAGACTTGGAAATGTTGGGCAAGGCAGATCAAGCCATCATCGTGGTTGGCGAGGAGCAGGAGAGGAGCAAAACCATGGACACGGCGTTGATGAATGCCGTCGACAATAGCGGTCTCCAGGCACGCCAGGTTTTGCTGCCCGGCAATGCGTCACCACGGTTGGACACCACCAAGCTTCCCCTCCTCCAGCTCACAGAGCGCGAATTTATCGATTCTGTTTTCTGCCGCCGCAGTCGACACGCCGAAATTCAAGTCATTGACGCAACAAACGGGAATGCGGCCAAGCTGCTCATGACGCCGATGCGAGACGCAAAGGTTGCTGGTCCAGCCCTAAGGGAAGCCCATCGCTATGTAGGACGGTACCTAGCTACTCAGTTTTTGACCGACGCGATTGGCATGGAAGAGTACCCAATTCCGCACGTACAGGGCCACTATACAAGCGGCTATCGACTTGCCCATGAGCAACAGACATCGATCGTAGCGCTGATGCGAGGCGGAGAAGCCATGGCCCTCGGCGTCAACGACGCCTTCCCCCTTGCCATGTTCGTCCATGCCAGTCGTCCTGACGACGTCATGCTCCACCACCTACAGGGGCAGTACACGGTGATACTAGTAGATTCGGTGGTGAACAGTGGTACAACGGTAGTGCAGTTTGCACAACACGTCCGCAAGCTACACGCCACCATCCGCATCGTGGTTGTTGCCGGCGTCGCTCAGGCTCAGTCCGTGGACAGGCTCACCCGGGCTCTCGCTGACACAAAACTCAGCCTTGTTACCCTTCGTCTCTCTGACAACATGTTCACTG
>JAJDFE020000088.1:0-11904 GCA_021527465.2 Geoglossum glabrum
GTATCTATAAGTATATAAGTATATAAGTATATATATGTATGGTATCTATAAGTATATAAGTATATAAGTATATATATGTATGGTATCTATAAGTATATAAGTATATAAGTATATATATCTAGTGCGAGAGGGCGACAACAGCGCGCGCCGGAGCGTCGTGGTTGCGGGATATACTTAAGGGGGGGGGGTAGTAAGAGAGAGAGAGAGAGAGAAGGAGAGAGAGAGGCGTGGTGTGTGTTTTTATGGATTGTATTTTTTTATATGTATATATATGTATATATATTTAGATGGTTAGGGGGGGGGGGGGGTGGCTGGTTGGGGAGATGTGGTTGGGAGGGAGAAAAAGAGAAAGGGAAAAAAAAAAAAAGGGGGGGTATATTAATTATCCTACCCCGTCCCATCCAGCCATTGCCATCGCCCCGTTCCCATCCCCGCTTGTCCGTCCGTCCGTCCGGTCCAGCACAAAAAAAAAAAAAAAAGAAAAAAAGAACCATGCATACGTACATTTATCCCATGCTATCATAAATAAGGATTTCCTTGGTAAAAGGGAAAAAAAAATTTTCAAATAAGAAAAGGGAAGAAAGAAAAAGGAAGAAAAAAAAAAAAGCATGCAGGTTTTTATCATTAATCACACAGCCATCCACCAGACCCCCACCAACGGTAAACATAGAATGAAAAACGTCAAAAACCCCGCTCCAACCTTGTCTCCGACTGTGACTTTCTTGAGCTTCAATGGCTGCTGGTCTCCCTGGCCTCCTGCATTCGGGTCACCCTTGCTGGTGCCTCCCGAGATTGCAGTTACGGGTGCGTTTGAGTCGGGTATTAAAAGTGACTGGATAACGCTCAGCGCCGACATCTGTTCCCCGACGCCATTGCTGCCGTCGTATGCTGGGGGTGACGATGTCCATTTGAGGCCGCAGGTGACGCCGTTAGCCTCACCGTTGCAGGAGGCTGCTGCGGCAGCCGCGGAGGTGTGGAGGCGCGGCATGATGATCGGGATGGTCCAATTGGCCATTTGGGTCGTTGCGGCGTACCAGCGGGAGAGGTAGGCCTTGAAGCTGCGTTGGTCGACGTTGCAGGTTGAGTGGCTTTCGCAGGCTGCTTCGCGCATTACGTTAGCGGGGTCGGGTCTAAAGAAGTCGTCGGTTGCGTTGAGGAGCCTGTCAACGCGGGTTTTCCAGATTTGGTCTTGGGTCTATTCTCTTGTTAGCGCGCAAGGCCCGCCCCCATTCTCCTCATTCTCCTCGGTGAGATAAAAGACAGGACCGTTGGAGGGTGGAACGCACATGATTCCACATTACCGCGGCACCATGTAAATATACCCCCGCATTGTACGTCCATCGGATTAGGTCCGCGTCTATGCAACCCTTTAAGACGTCCGATCCATCGTAAATGGCGTAAGTCTTATTATCTAACAGCGGACTACTCTCGGTCCAATCCCACATCTTGACTGCCCACTGCGAATAAGTTTCATTGCCAGTGTATCGCGCCAGCCGTGCGGCAAGATTGAAAAAACATCCGTTGGAGATGCTATTTTTGTAGTTGTAGCCATTATTGAAGGGGAAAATCTGCCACCGTAAGCCGCCGTTGCAGGTCGAGGTGTCCCACCGGGTTGTTTGAAGGTTGAAAACGGCTTGAGCGAGGGCGAGCCATTGGGGAGCACTAGCTGGAGGATCGGGGAATTTGTTCTCCGCAGCGGACATGGCGGCGAATGCCCAGAACGCTTGGTCGTCGTTGCCCTATTTTAGGAATAGAATATTAGCCCCGAGCGGGGAGAGAGTGAGCTAATAGGATTTCCGATACGAACCTCGTCTTTTGTCCGATTTGGCGGCATAAAGTCATTATTCGGCCCCACCTGGAATTGTAGTGCTTGCATCGTCACATCATTATATTCTGAGTGTCCTGTGTAATACCAGTAATCCACTAAGGTACCGAACATAGCACCAGCTTCCCACCAATAGTAGGGAGGGGGAAGGAGACCCGGGACCTGTCCTGTGAGATTGCCGGTATAGTATTTCATCATGCCATCCGCGGCAATCTTTGCGGCAGCTTTGACAGATTCTGTAGTTGAAGGCGGGTTAATTAGTAGTTGGCTAGACGAGAGCGAGTGACGGGACGGCCAAAGAGTCGATAGCTGCGCGATAGGGGCATGTGAGAAGTAGGGGAGGTTAGAGAACGTACGTGGGTCGTCAATTTTTAGATCGATAGCCATTGCAGCCTGTGTGCATAGTAATAGCGACACCACCATCCTCGTCATCGCTCTCAAGAAGTCTTCTCTCCCCCGGCCGCATCCGTCCATCGCCATGTCACCCCACAGCGAAACCCTCATTACCCGCGACTCGCGCGCTCTCTCTCTCTTTTTCTCCTACTCGCCTCCCGTGTATACCCAATCTATCACCGGCAATCACCTCACCGCGACCGGGCCAAGTCGCTCGATGTATGCCGAGACGCTCAAATGGAAAAGCCAAGACGGGCGCAAACGTGGGATCGACCAGACTAAGCGAAGAGCCCGACCGCAAGGGAGCGGCGAAGTTTGAGGTTTGAAACGAGAGACTGGAAAAAGCGACAGGATGGAAGGCAAGGGCCAATCCGAAAGAGCGAGCGACTGTGCCGGGGCAGAGCGAGAGTGTGCGATGACGTTCGTTGCGGACTGCCGGTCGCGATTGATGGTGAAGGGCGATGGACGACAGGTCGATGGAAAGGAGGAGAGAGCCAAGAGACAGACCTCATATTCTGCTAATAGCCCCCGATCCGGCGCGGCTTGGCTGTGGGGCTGGATACCTTGGCAAATGCTTAATTGTCCAACGAAATTCCGCGCCTTAATTGAGAATATATATATAAGTATTTTACTGCCTTTCCAACCCCAAACTGGCGAGTTTTACTCTGTGTTTTCTCTTTCGGAGAATTGCTCGCTCCTGCTAACAACAACCATTATTTCCCATGTCTCGTCAATCCCAAAAATCAAGCCTCTAATGGTAAGTAAGATACCGCCTCGAGACCAGAACACTAACGGCGGTTGCTGCCCGCAGTATTCTGTCGTTAGAGCCACTGCTATTCCCCAGCTACTCACGGACTGGTGCTGGGACACTTGGGGATCGAGCAACACCTCGAATAGTCGACAGTGTCTGGTAGCTACTAGACTTACTTGCATGCGGACGACTCCAATTGCAGGGGGGATATTCGTGTCCTCGATCGCCTCTTTGAGAATATTCCCCACTCCAACGCGGAAGGGCTGAGAACTTAAATTCTAGTATAGGCCAAGGGCAACAAGCAATTCTATCTTGATTGCGTTCATTCTGTATACTTTCGAAAGGACCTCAGATCTCGCGGATAGAAGGTTCCTATGTGGGAAAGATGGGGGATTCACATGGAGCAGCTTCGATCGGGAAGCCTTTTGATCTTAGAAATGTTCATTTCTTCCCGACTCCATGGGGATCTCTTTTTCGGATTCGCTCTGCTCTACTACGAGTATTTCTCCACGCTTCTTCTGGTATTTCATAGAGCTCGGCAGGGGAGGAGGGTGACAAGTGTCTAGTATCTTACCTTCAGGGCAAACGCATTTACATCAGTTATCCGTGCACCCCACTACTAGCTATTAGGCGCCTCCTCTTCCGGATCTTGACCACCCATCGACCGGCATATCGCAGTGCCGGCCGCTGGTTTCGGGCGGATGACTAGTACGCGTTCTAGTCCTAGAGGTGGAACAGGAGAACCGACTCGAGGGACCCTATTCCTAGCTTCCGGGTGGCTGGCCGGTATGAGTCTTGTGCTAAGGGCGGCCTCACTCCTCGGACGCTTTGGCGGCGCAGGCTGCGTGCCAGTTTCGTTGTCTGGTGGGGGGCCCACGCTGACTGGCTGCGTGCGAGGTCCTCGTTAGCAACCCAGGCCCCAGCTATTCCACGTGGTAGTAAGGCTTTGGTCGCCAACCTGCACCTACCCTTTTAAGACTCTTCCTTACTTCGTGCCTCGATCGACTGGTTGGAATGGCTGTACGGCCTCGGGAGGCGCTCTTCATATAGTAAGTTGTGGAGACTGTGAAGCTCTCCCCCTTGCTGTAGCTCGCATAATAGGTGCCCGGGAATAGGACCAGCATACTCTCTACGCCCTGTGATATGTCTTCAAACTCGATCCCGTGTCGCCGGAGGAACTCCGGCAGGATGTACACGCGTTCCCGCTGGATGAAAGTATGGAAAGGCATATTCTCTGGGATGTTGGGATAGATACCTGTGCAGACCGTGCACATTAGCTCAACGTGGCATGATGTTAGGTAACGTAAGAGGTCTGGTGGGATAAGCAAGGCTGAAACACGAACTTCTGAGCTTATTCTCTAACTCCTCCTTGGAACTGGGGCCCACGATAACCCACCTCCTCCTGGACCCGCTTGCTAAATAGCTTAAAGACAATTCGTCAGGGCGCTGGTACTGCATGGGCGAGACACAGCCTGGACCACACACGGTGATCCGATCACTGGGCACGTTCTCGACGGTGAGATGCGACCCGCTCACTAGGAATTGCCTAAGGCTAATATTATCGGTATTCAGAAGTCTTGACGTACCGGTGCCTGAACCAGCACAGAGTCAGTCAGTTTCGCCGATAATATCGCGAGTAGGGGACAAGGATGGGGCGGACCATTTTGCCCGGTTACATAGACGGCCTTAAATTCGTCTGAACGAAGCAGGCACCGAAAGCACCCACCCTTCCAGTAGCCCTGTTGGGTCTGAAATCCTTTGCTTACTTCGGCTCTCCACTCCGCCACTGTCACCGGTTCATCGGTGTCCTCGTCGCGGATACAGAATATGCAATCTTCTGAACTAGGCACGGTCTTGCTGCTTTGTACTCTATAAGTAATGCACCTGGTATCATCTTCCGTGGGGATGGGGCCGGCTTCTTGGGAGGTCACCACCCTGAAGAATCGGGTCGGGGATGTTAGCCGAACCGCAAACTCTATTTGGAGTTAGGGCATGGAGATGGTAAGACTGGAGACTCACCAACTGGTAGGTAGCCTAATATCCGAAACTCCAACATGGGGGACTCCACCGATACGGAACCCGGAAGCCTTGATTACCCGGGACATGAGCGCGGCGAAGTTACCGAGCTCCTCTTGAGTCGGACAGAATACTGTGACTCTGCTTTCTGGATCTTGATCACACCCATAGGCTTTCTTGATAAGGGCCCTTACGGCTTCCTTCTCAAGCCTCCATCGGATCCTAGCTTTTTCCAACGAGGCCAATCCATCATCAAAAACATCTGGGCTCAGTATTTCCACCCTACCACGCTCTATCCTCCTCTTATTTTTTCTCTTTCGCCGCGACTCCGCCCTCGGGCCCTTCCCTGGCTCTTCGCCAGTCATCTCCGCATCAGCGAAGTCGACAGGGACCAACAATGAGCGTTCCTGCTCCATGGGGGTTCTTGGACTGGTCTCTTGCTCGACCCCTCCCATGGTATCCTGCTCAGCACCTTGCTCGTCCGGAAATGCTTGCTCCGTTACAAGCTCCCGTTCAGCGATGTCCATCGCTGTCGGAAGTCACGCTGGAGTGGGCGATGGCGCGTCGGTGTTTGTTGACATTGGGGTAAACAAGGCCCGGCTCTCTAGTTGACCTCAGCACGTGCGACCTACCACCTTGGTATTGCCACCGAACTGCTGGCCTCCCTAATTTTTGGGCCGCGGCTCCCTAGCGGCTTCCAGAATGCACGCCCAATTGCTAAGCGGTTTGCCTATGACGGTCACGCGGTTGACAGAAAAGGGGATGTCTATCTCAGACAAAGCGCGCGCCTTAACGCTCCTCGTTCACAGGACCGATCTTCTCAAGTTCAAATTCGATTTACGGGCGGTTACGGGGAAATTTTTTGTATAGATAGACTAGGTTTATACTCTCTACTTTACACTAACCCTTTTCCTAGGGACCAGCCTGTTCAGTCTTACTTAACACCGCCACAAAATCTCCGACCGCCTCCTCGAACGGCCCATCCCTCGAAAATCCCAGCCTCTCTGCCAGACTAGTATCAAACCTAGCTGGCCAGCTCGCCACAATACGGTTCACGTCTTCGACCCTCTGCTCGCTCACCAACTCCCTCGTGTGAGCACCAGCAACCCTCTCCATCGTATCCAGCATCTCCGCAACCGTTACGGTGTTTCCAGGAAGGTTGACTTGTCGGAGGTGCGGTTCCAAGGTATTGAGGGGAAGAGTGAGCGCATGGATGAGATTCTTGATTAGAGTCTTTGGGGAGCAAATCCAGAACTCGAGCCCATGATCGTCGATCGGGAGAGTTACAGAATCCCCACACAAAGGATTTCTGATTATGCTGCTAAGGAAACTTGATGCCGCCTCTTGTTCCCCTGAACTCACCGATATCGTTGGGAACCGCAGTGCCAATCCGTCAATGAGCCCGCGACCGGTGTACAAATTAATCAGCGCCTCGCACATCAGCTTCTGCGTGCCATATGAGCTTGTCGGGGTGGGTAAAGCGGCTTCCGATACATGTACTGTAGCTCCTATCGATGCCGGCGGTCCGTACACCAGAATACTAGACGCATAGATTACGCGAGCTCCGCGCGAGGCGACACCAATGCCATTCAACAGATGTTTCGTCGCCTCGAAGTTTGCCTGCATGCCGTGACAGAAATTCCGCTCTGCCCAGAGGTCTGCAATGCCGTGGAGCATGAATACCACATCAACGCCCGGGGGAACAACATTACCAGTATTTGCGGATAGATCAAACACTTCAACTCTAATAGTATGCGGCCCATTACAGGAGGGAATAGGAGGCCAGCTGACGTCAGCGAGTATGAGAGTATATGGAATACCGTTTATGACAGGGGAAGCAAGAAGCTGCGTCGTAAGCTCCCGGCCAATAAATCCTGCTGCACCGGTAATAAGGATTTTCATTGCCATTGCCGGTCTTTTATTTTTGTTTTTATTTTTATTTTTTTTTTTCGAAATCCGTATTCAAAAACGCCACAACTTTGCTTGAGTTTCAACCCAGTGTTAGTAACTAGTAATTTAACCGTACAGAGGACTCGCACCGGAAAGTAATAGAAATCTCAACTTAAAATAGTTAGGCGACAACGCTGCCTAACACTCTGCCTGCCTGGAGCTCTGCCCACATGTACATGTACCTACGCGCACAACACTAAAACATCTAGTCTTGACTGAATTTTTAGCGGGACAAGGCCTAAGTGAAGCCTATATAGGTGTAGTTTTCCCCCCGTAGTACCAGGGCTGTAGGTGTTGGGGCGGGACCTGGGCGAATATTCGGTGTGTGGTCAGTTTCTAACACTTATTGGACCCCTCAACAGTAGTAGTACGTAGGTCTATCTATACATATGCATACACGCACGCCCATATTCACACCACATACTGTTGAGGGAGTACGGTGCCGGTAGGTAGAGTGCTCTATTCTGCTGGGGGTGCCACATACTGCGTGCTAGGCAGGTAAGCTACCCAGTCAAGAATTCTAGCTAATCGTCCGGGGCTCAGAAACCGCCTGCACAATACCAAAAACCAAAATAAAAACAACCCGGTATTGATTGTTGATGAACTAATGCAATCAACCCCTAAAGAGAAAAAATTATATAAAAAAAAAAGTATTAGAACTTATATACCTTTTTTTTTTAACCTACTCTATTTACAACCCCCATCCATCCATCCATCCACCTACCTACTCAAAACAGCCAACCCACACCAAAAAAAAAACTTCCCCACAAGTAAGAAAAAATAAAAATTAAAAAAAAAAAGTCCCGAAAACCCACAATAAACAAATCAAATCCAAAAAAAAAAAAAAAAGCTATAGAACTAGCCTCCCCCCCTCCTACAAACACCCCGATATATATATATATATATTAAGAGCGCCCAGGCAGTAGCTCAGCTCCCTTCTTTTTTTTTCTTTTTTTTTTTTTTTTACCTACTGCTACTTTATTCCCCCCCCTGGCTTGTGCGGGAGAAAAATAAAAAAAAAATAAAAATAAAAATAAATAGAAAGATGAAAATAAAATAAAAGGTAAGGATAGGTGGAGATAGGATTTGTGAGCTATTTCACAAATCTCAATTCTTGATTCGCAGCTAAGGAGGTGGGTAAAAACGGAATGGAATTTTTTTTTCTTCTTTTGTGTTCTTGGTTTCTTGGTTTTCTAATTATGTCAAAAGGAAAAAAAAAAAAAATAGATGAATAATAAAGGTACAAGTCAAGAAATCTTGCATATTATAGGAATTATTGCATTATAACCACACCCCCCTCCCCTTAGGCTCTTGCTATATATAAAAATAAATTAAATCGCAGCTACAAGAACAAAACAACCACAGCCATAAGAACAAATCACATACATACTTAAAAAAAATTAAAAAAAAAATAATAAAAACCTGGGGCAAAAAATATATATATATATAGGGATAATGGTGAGAATAAATAATAAATAAATAAATAAATAAATAAATAAATAATAATAACGGGGAGGGAGGGAGGGAGGGAGGGAGGGAGGGAGGGGGTTTGTGTAATATTGTGTATGTGTGTGTGTTGTGATGGGGGGGGGGGCGGAGTAGCATTGTGTGTGTATGTGTATATGTATATGTGTTGTGATAATAAGGGGGGAGTTTATGTGTGCGTGTTGTGGTAAAGGGAGGGAGAGGGGGGGGAACGATATGTATGTATATGTGTGTGTTGTAGTAAAGGGAGGGAGAGGGGGGAAACGATATGTGTGTTGTGGTAAAAGGGGGGAGTTTATGTGTATGTGTTGTAGTAAAGGGAGGGAGAGGGGGGAACGATATGTATGTATATGTGCGTGTTGTGGTAAAGGGAGGGAGAGGGGGGGAACGATGTATGTGTTGTGGTAAAAGGGGGGAGTTTATATGTGCGTGTTGTAGTAAAAGGGGGGAGAGGGGGGAAACGATGTGTGTGTATATGTGTGTGTTGTGGTAAAGGGAGGGAGAGGGGGGAAACGTTGTGTGTGTATATATGTATTGTGATAAAAGGGGGGAGTTTATGTGTGTGTTGTGATAGAGGGGGGAAGTAAATGTTGTGTGTGTGTGTGTGTGTGTTGTAGTAAATGTGGGGAGTTTATGTGTGTGTGTTGTGGTAAAGGGGGGAAGTAAACATTGTGTGTGTGTATGTGTGTGTTGTAGTAAATGTGGGGAGTTTATGTGTGCGTGTTGTGGTAAAGGGAAGGAGAGGGGGGGGGAACGTGTGTGTGTGTGTATGTGTGTTGTGATAATAAGGGGGGAGTTTATGTAGCATTGTGTATGATAAAAGGGGAGGAGTTTATGTATCATTGTGTATATGTGTTGTGATAAAAAGGGGGGGAGTTTATGTAGCGTTGTATGTGTATGCATGTTGTGGTAAAGAGGGGGGGAGTTTATGTGTATAGATATGATAAAAGGGGAGGAGTTTATGTAGCATTGTGTATGTATATGATAAAGGGGGTTTAGAATTCTACAAGGCCATGACCAACACCGCTGGCAAGATTACAATTACACCGCACAAACCCCTAAATGGATTTCGGGCTCTCGTGCCAGCTTCCCCCTTCTTCGGCTTGTTTCCCCCGCCCTCGCTGGCCGTGGCTGATGGCGTTTGTGACGCTGGGGGGTCGCTCGCGGGGGTGTACAAGCTGTCTTTGGCGTCAAAAGTCAAGCAGGCTGTTGGCAGCGGAAAGGCGGTGCTTGTGATGGCCCAGTCGGTCGCGATGGAAGTCCCCTGGCCGGCGATTTGGATACCGGCGGTGAGACCGACGCCGATGTTCAGGTCGACGCTGGGCTGGATGTGCGTGAGGTTCCTGAATACGTGGGGCGGCTGGTTTCCGATCATGTTTGTGTTGTTGTCGGACGGAAGGCAGTTCCTGGTGACGTTGCTGACTTGTTCAATGGTGACGGAGACTTGTGGGAGGTCGAGGAAGAAGTTTGCTTCGGCTTGGCCCAGGTTTTCGAGCACTTGGATCCCGAGGAGGACTTGGGGCCGGAATCCAGCGCTGAATGTTAGGCCGATGGTGGGGGTGGTGGACCGGAATGGGAGGGCCTTGACTTGAGTATTATTGCTGTGTGGGGGGAAGGGGGGAGGGGCTTATTTAGACCGAGGTTCAGGAGGCTGGTTGGGGGATACGGAGACTTACAAGCCATTTGTGGTGGAATTGGTGATATTACCAAGGTCGATAGTCACCTGCGACATGTCTGGTACCTATATCTCTATAAGTAAGGTTGAAGGGCGGGATACGGGGTGATATATATACATACAGAAAGATCGAAACCGTAGGTGAAATTAAAGGCCTCATCGATACTGATAGAGGTGACGAGCAAGGGATCGAAAAACGCCCCAACAGCAGCAACGCCGGGGATCTAAGATTCCCATGAGTCAGCTTAACTCGCCCACTCAAGGGTATAACCCTAGCCAGTACCTGAAAGGGCGAAATAGCAATTGGAACCGCCAAGAGATGGACGTCGACCTCAAAAAGCTGCTGGCTAGCCTGCACATCCGTCTCCAGCTCAACGTGCGCCGAGAAACCCTCTGCAGTCATAGTGACAAACCCTGAATCCAAAAAGTTTAAAAAGTCAGAGCTATTGCTAGCCACACTAAAGGAACCATGGGTAATCTCGATAGTCCCATTTGCACTGCAGTTCTTGCACAATACTGTCCAGCCTTGGGTTTCCGGTCTAAAGAGATTACAGACACACACACACACACGGCGTTAGTCAGTTAGTTAGCCTAGGGGGGGAGGGGTTTTTCGGGGCTAACAAAAACTCACGCGACAATGCTTGCTCCCGGGAAAGTCGGTGGGAAAATCTGGGTCCCGAGTTGGCTGAAGCTTAGGTCTTTGCTGGCGTTTGTGGCAGATGGTAGGCTTGTGGGGGCGATAGGGAATGACCGTGAGGACCCGCTAGACGAAATAGAAGACGAAGTAGGAGACGAGGTAGGAGATGAAGTAGGAGATGAGGTAGGAGATGCGGTTGCCAAGGTGCTTCTCACTCCTTGTCGTTTTCGGAGAGGACCGTGTCGGCGGAGGTGCTTAGATGCATATTCCTCGTTGCTGATTCCAAAATCCACGGTCATGGAATGGAAGGTGTCTTTCCAGTTCATGACCTTGGCAGACAGGATAATCGCCGACTGGTCGTCATTGGACATGATGCCCGATACGCTAGATACAGATACAGACTCTTAGCGCAAAAGATTTTCCGAATGTCATTCAGGGAAACGTACAGATAGGGACTCCGTTCGCCGTAATAGTTGCAGCCTGGATGTGAAGTCACAACGAAAAAGGTTCCTAGGTTCCCCCAGACCTTCTTTGCTCTGTCCCGGTGGTAGTGGGACCCAAACGAAATCTCGATGGCGGTCTCGGAACACTGAATATTGACCAGGTGCAACTCAACATCTTCTAGGGCCAGGACGGGTAGCTTTGACGAGAAGCCTAGCCTCGCAGCAAAAGGGGAGTCTGTGGCGAGTGAATCTTCTGTACAGGGTTTTTGTCAGCGAGAGGGGGTTCCCCAGGCCACTCTGTCTCGTTGTCGTTTACCGTCTACATAATGAAACTCAGGGTTCCATTGGGGAGCAAAGTCAACAACGCCCCGCTCGAGAAGATTGCGGGGTTTCCTCGCCACAGCAGTGAGGGAACGAAGACCCAAGTTGTTGCCCTCCACGCCAGCATATGCGCAGATGGAAAGCAGCAAGCTGCAGAACAGCGTCTTTGATAGAAAATACATCAGGGACTGGTTGCCGTGAAAGTCCGCAGAGGGGATTTCCCCGCTGGATTCTTGGGCTCTTGGATGCCCGAGGGCTCCGGGCAGGACCTCTTCTTCTTAAAGCACAACATCCTGCTTGTTCGGAGACTGACTCGATGCGGCAAGACTGATATGTAGCCGATGCCACACAATGGGGGCCGACTTTGCACTGGGGGGGGGGGGGGGCGGTGCTGGTTGGGTTGTGGGG
>JAJDFE020000088.1:11914-77115 GCA_021527465.2 Geoglossum glabrum
AATATAATATATATATATATTAGAAGATTTTTTTAGAGGGGCACCGGGGGAAAAAATAAAAAAAAACCCGACCGTTATAACTCTGGCAGAGACAGTCTCTAATTTCGCCTGTTGAGCTGGGGAGATAACCCGGACGTGTGAAACGACACTTGGAGATCTCGCAAACTCTGTCGGGCGTTGTGGCCGGGGGAAGTGAGGTGAGGGGTGGGGGGGGGGCTGTGCTGTGTTTGTTGGGTTGTCGGGGGGGGCAAGGGCGGATTTTGGTTGTTCCTGCGTTATCTGCAGGGACTGCGTGAACGGGATAATAATTATGGCAAAGGTCCCTCGTCTGTTTCAGCGAGCTGGTCCGCTTGGTATTTTGGAGCCATCTAATAATCACCCCCCGTCAAATATGCACGCTAGTTGTACATGTATACAGCAAACTAGTTGGGTTTGATTGTATCTGCTGCATATGTATGTATGTATGTATGTATACTGTAAACGAACCGACAGAGTATGTCCCGAGCAAGTCGTCATTGGAGCTATTGGAGAGAGAAAGAGAGAGAGAGAGAGAGGGAGAGAGAGAGACAGTGAGAGAATGTATACAAAAATACCCTCGCACCCAACCACCCTGCACAACATCATAAGCGCCCCGCCCTGGAAAATCAAGCACCAAGCAAGCAAGCAAGCGACTTTATTTGGATCGGGGTAGATACATGTACACACACACACACACATCCATCCATCCATCCATCCATCCATCCATCCATCCTTGGTTGGTTGGTTTATATTTTCTGCTGCTGCTGCCCTCGTCGTCGTTCTTGGCATCCGACTTTTTGTGTGTGTGTGTGTGTGTGTGTGTGTGTGTGTTCTGTCTCTACCCCCAAGTCCCAAGTTATCCACTGCACTGGCACTGGCACTGGCACTGCATCCAAAAGCCAGTTGCATTAAAACCACTTGCCATTGTTTGCGACCCCTGGTTGTCCTCGCTTTGCTGTCTTGGGTCTTGGGTCTTGGGGGGGTGTGCGCAGTCGGCTCGTTCCTTGACTCGTCCATTCACCGAGACGAGAAAGTCGGTCGCTTTGATGTTTTTTTTTTTGCTGGAGCAGCTTAAATTTTGCAGTCCCGCTAGCTGTATTCTGTAGTTTTACATACCATGTAGACTTTATCAGTTTAGGTATGTACTGTACAATACTGTGCATGTACAGTGGCTAGCTATACATATATATACAACACAGTCCCTTCCCCGTAAGAAAAGAAAGTTGGTACTAACAGCTCGCCAGCAAACGCCCGGCCGATAACCTCCTCAGCGATAAATAATAATAATACTGATACTATCCAATGTCGCTTGGTTTGTCGGTGGGCAGTGTTGCGCAGCCTGCAATAAATACCCTACACCTTCTCCACCCTCTCTCTCTCTCTCTCTACCCTTCTGGAATACCATTTGGAGGCAAAAATCCGGCTAGGCGTGGGTAGACCGGCATTATTAACACATGCGAGCTGCGGGAGTCCCTTATGCCTTCGCAATGGGCATTAGGAAAACAAATAGCCTGAATGATCGGGAGACTGTTGTTGCTTGAAGTTCAGTATAGAGAGCTCAGCCCAGAAGCCTAAAAGGCCGTTCCACACGAAACTGGAAACACCAAGAGAGACTCGTGTGTATGTAAGTATGTTCGGGAGGCTCGCCTGCTTGAAAAGGGCGTTCTTGAAGTCGTTATGCGTGTTTGAGTGGGGGCCGAGCGTTATTCTTGTAGAAACTTCAAATCGCAGTTGTCTCGCGAAGTTCCCTAGCAAAGCGCAGTTAATTACATGTAGCATGGGGCAGGCAACCTTAATAGCAACACACCGCGAATCTCGAAACTCTCGCTGCCTATATCAGTCTAGTTCTCCGACGGCGATGCAGCCGCAGCCGCAGCCACCAAAAGCAGCCGGTTCCCCCGCCCAACAGGACGCAATCCGTTGGCCGGTGCGCGCGGCCGGAACGCTCTTCCTGGGCCAGTTGTGCGAGGTACATAGTACATGTAGATGAGCTGGGCCGGTGACCGAACGAACAGCTGCAGGCGATGCGTTGCGGAGCGGCGCCGAATAATCCGAGAGGCTGGTCGTCGGGAGAAATAGATGGCTGGGCGATAACAGAGTAATCTAAATACCCGGACTCCGGAGCCAGGATGGAGGAACGGTCAAGTCCTCGCCCAAGTCCTCGCCCAAGTCCTCGCCCAAGTCCTCGCCCCTCATCGCCCGCCGGAGCACGAACAGCAGCAGTCAAGGCATCGAGTGCAGAGAATTGATGGCCCATCTTGACCGGTGAGTGCGAGAAATCTCCCGTTGGCCAGTCGCTGGCAGCTAGGCGAAACACCGACCTCCGCTGAAACATCCGCTGAAACTGACGATGGGGTTGCACCGCTGCAGAATCCCCAGTCATCGCTCGCAAGACTCGTACCGACGCCCCCTCCTACGGGACCTTGCATCTGCCTGCTCCGATCTCTTCACGACCGTCGCGCAGTATTTCCCTTCGCCCCCGTCGTCCCCCTCGCCCGACAAGTACAGGCCGTTGTCGTCAGCGTCTTCGGTGTCCTCTGTTGCGTCGTTCGCGTTTTCGCTCGGGTTTGTCACCGGTTTGAGGCATGAGGCCGGCCGCTTGCGCAGGTGGACGGAGTTGATGCGGGAGGTGGACCTGGAGCTGTTTAGCGGAGGGGAGCACGGAAGTGGGTTGTTTTTGGAGCCGGTGGTGGCAAAGACGGTTATCATCCTGCTGGGCATGGCCGCGCAGCTGGAGCGGCTCTTGGTTGAGGCGGGAGCGGTCTCGGGTGAGCCCCCCAAGCACGTCTAATACATGCCTTCGGGATTGCTGCTTACGGCCCGTTAGTCGCAGATCTACCTGAAGTTCGGGACATGCGGCGTTGTGTCGACAGCTTCGTGCCAATCCTTGAAGACACTATCGCAATGAACGACGCCGAAGCTGCCGTCCTGGCAGCCGCGAGCGTCGATACAACATCAAGCGACATCGCTGTGGCGGTGGAGAGCCTTTCCGAGATGAACAACTGCCTGTTGGGTTTCACAACAGCGTTGACTGTGAGGGCTACCACAACGAATAGCACTGGGCGGTCCAGAAAGAGAAGAAACTCGATCACCCACCAACAGATGCCGATACACCCTGATCTGCCGAACCATGATAAAACACGAGCCCATCACCGGCACTCACGGACCGACTCCAGTGACAAGTATCTCAAGAAACCCGACGACCCGCCACCCAACGATGAAAAGAGGACTAGGATTCCGGACACCAAGATCTCGTCCCCCTCAAGCATCACCTACATCGCCGTACCCCCTAAAAAAAGCAACCCGAAATCTCGTGCAGCGTGCGCAAAAGCAGTCCTAATTGGCGCCGGCCAGTGCGGCAAAACCAGCGCGGTGTCTCGCTTCACCGCGCAGAAGTTTTCGCCCATCTACGTGCCGACGACGTTCGCTGACCACCTCGCACACGCCGGCTCCCTGCATGACATCGAGATGACTATCATCGATACCGCCGGGCAAGATCAATACGACCGCCTACGCCCGCTCTCGTACCCAGAGGCAAACGTCGTTGTAGTTTGTTTCTCAGTCGGGTGCCGGCAGTCGCTGAGCGAGGTACGAGATAAGGTAAGCTACCCAGCCCCCCCCCCCCCCCTTTCGCCCCCAGAGCCCCGTTTGCTAACCATCCCCCTCTTGAAAAAAAAAAGTGGCTCCCCGAATATCAACATTTTGCTCCCGGCCTCCCCCTCGTCCTCCTCGGTCTAAAGTCTGATCTCCGCCCCAACACCTATGCTTCAGATGAACCCCGCAAACGCAGGCGTTCTCTAGTGTCATATTCTCAGGGGCTGGGTACTGCAAGAGCGGCGGGCGCCGTCGCATATGCAGAGTGTTCAGCACAGAGCGGCCATGGCGTGCGCGAGGCCTTCGATATGGTAGCTGACGTTGCTGTGGGATGGATGGAAGGGGATAGGCGAGGAGACAGCTGCGTGGTGATGTAGTTGTTGTTGGGGAGACGGGAAGCTGTTCCCAGGAGGGTAGCTCTCAAGAGCCACATTCCAAAGCCAGAAGACTTTGCCCCAGGATACCCAGGGATGATGGGCGTCCAATCCTTCCCCATCATCCCGTTTGTTTTTTTTCACCTTTACGAATGGAAACGAACCCTCATACAATAGTATTTCCTAATCTCCGGCAATATTTCTCTTTCTCTCTCCAGCACGGTATATTTTTTTTTTTTGGCGGACAGCATTCTTACTTGGCGAAAAGAGACGGCGTTTTTTTTTTCCCGTCAAATGAAAATTTATTATAATGTCAAAGTCAGCCAGTCGGCCCCCCCTGGCTACATGTACTGTACCTAATGTAGACGGCGACAGCATAGTTAGTCCCGAGCCCGCTATGCTACAACGCGCGCCCCCTTTCAAATTTTTTTTTTTTTTTTTTTTTTTGGAAACGCTACTTCTACTTCTGCTCCTGGCTCGGCATAAACATCTCTCTCTCTAAAACCATCAATTTAAAAAAAAAAAAAAATACCCCCGAAGACCACCTAGCCAGGCCTACCCAGCCAGCCAGAGCCAAAAGAAAAAAAAAAAAAAAATTTGAAAAGGCCCAAGCACATAAGAAAAACCCCAAAAAAAAAAAATCGCTCACGCCCGGAAAATTTTTATCCGTCATCCAACATGCCGTCGTCACCTATCACTACACTCTACACTACCTATTGCCAGGGTAATAATGCCCCTCACCTGTTCCGCCATTGGGGGGGTATTCGTCGGCTCGCTGTCACCTCTCTCTCGCGCCCTGTGTGCTGATACTCGATATATGATTCCCCCTCCCCCCGCCGTTGGTCGAGGGTGGGTGGGTATATGGGGCTTAGAACGGTGGTGGGTATACGGAGTTCGTTTAGAATGGCGGTGGGTATACGGAGTCTGTTTAGAATGGCGGTGGGTATACGGAGTCTGTTTAGAATGGCGGTGGGTATACGGAGTCTGTTTAGAACAGCAGTGGGCTGAGATACCATCCCCCTTGACCACCGTACAGTTTACCCCGCGAGCGCCTGTGTGTGGAGGTTCAAGCGCGCACAGCCGGTGCTCCAAACCGAACCGAATCCGCAGCCGGTGCACTGAACAAAAAGTCTCCGGCCGGGGGGACGAGCGAGCCTGCTTACTTTGTCCCTGGGAGGGGAAGAAAAGTAACTATACAGGCAGCAGTGAGCATAGATGGGTAGGTAGATAGATTGATAGATAGATAGATAGATAGATAATATGTGCTTTTTTTTTTTTTTTTTTTTTTTTTTCCCTGTGCACTGTGGAGGGTAGGGGCGTTCTATTCTATTCTGCTCTGCTCTGCTCTGTTCTGCTCTCTTATCTAACAAGGGAACTTAAAACGAAGTCGAGGTGGGTAAGCCTACTACTACCCACGGCCCCATGGGTATTTCTAACCCCATCACCCACCACCACCACCACCACCAGCAAAGTCAAAGTCAAAGTTAAAAGTCAAAGTCGGCATTGATCATTCCCCATCCCCATCCCCATCCCCATCACCATCGCCACCACCACCACCACACACAGCCACACAGCACAGCACAGCACATCACTGATGAGCTGTCGTCGTGATAATAATAATAATGATGGTGATGCATGCCTGCTTTTTTTATTTTTTATTTTGGTTTGCTTGGGTCAGGTTGTTATGGTTTTTATTATTAATTATTGGTATTTGTTTTCGCGTGCGGGGGGCTGGCGAATGAATGCTTTGCTGGGGGCGGTTTTTTTTTGTGATATCTACGTACTACTACTACTACTACTACTACTACTCGGTTTATTGCATGTGTCTCTCTGGTGGTTGGGTTAGCGTAAATATGTGACAGTAGTAATAATAAGTCAGTCTGCAGACGGCACTTGAGTGACGGGTAGGTTGTATGGCAAGTCTAGCTTTGTTTTACGCCTCTATAGTTTATCAATGTCTACAACTCCGTTTTTGCAAGTTAAACTAACCATAAGCGACAAGCTGCCCGACACCCCAGCCTACCTAGAGTTACTCCATGGCAATAATTGCGTTAATAGCGAGAGCTGTAGTGAGCCCCCGGTTGCCCACCATTTTTCCCTCAGAGGGGTGTTGGTATATCCAAGAGAGCTCCCAGCCACCATCCTCACATTGCAGGGGCAACAAGGCCCGCAAATCGACATCGTCCCTGATTCCCAGGTATCCGCACACTACAATCCGCATTGCAAGGGCGAGTGCATCGCCGTCCGCGCCAATACGCTCCTGGATCCGCTCAGCGAGGAGCGGTTTCAGGTGCTGATGTAGGTCTGGGCTATCAGAGGAATTAATGAGACGGGCGAGGAAGAACAAGAAGCATTCAGGGGTAACGTAGTATCGTGTTCCACCGAGGTATGCTCGATGGAAAAGGATTTGGTAGACCCATTGGAAAGTTCGGTTTAGTTGATGGCCTCGGCCGTATGAATAGAATAGACTTAGGACATTAACGCATACAACAGGATCAACGCGTGGCCTGCTATGATCAAAGTAGGTCTAACATTTTCTGTCAGCCCAAAATTCTTCCTAGAGGAACGCAGTCAATATCATGCCTGGATAATGCCATCAGCGTTGGTATATTCCAACATTTCATCCATGACGGAATTAGCAGTCTCCTCGTCGCGTTTAGTCACCGTTAGGCCCAGTGAAGTGGTGTCAAGATCGTATGGAAATGAGAGCGCTTGCTTCCCTAGAGTGACGCATGTTAGCGCTAATACAAGCAATGAACCGAGCACTCACTAACCCATAAAGAAATTCCATGTGCGTGGGTGGTCCTCATATTTAACGAGGTCTCTGAGGGTATTGTCAGATGAGCTGTTAACCAGACTGGTGGGAGGAGAGGCCACAAGTAATTACCGCTGGTTAGTAGCTTCAAGAATGAGCAGCTGTGAAAAATTCTCATCAAAGGTGATATTGCAATTGTTTGTTGACCTCAAATTCTTCTGATTCTTACGGAGGAAGGCCCTGCCTCTCTCCACCGGATCTCCAATAAGGTTGTGGATTGCCCGGAGTACCTGCGGCGAGTTTTTGTAGATGATGCCATGCAGGCCGACGGACTGCGCCGACAGAACATTGTCTGATTGATCATCCACGAAGATGGTATTTTGTGGAACAGCCTGAGTCGCATTGAGAACATGCTGGTAGAAGCCAAGGTTCGGCTTCCGCTCACCCGCTGCGCCAGAGGTGAACACTCTGTCGAATATCGACCAATCGGCAGACTTCGTACGAAGGACCTGATAGTCCGGCCGGGAGATATTGGACATCGCGTAGACCTGTAAGGTGTTGCTGGATTCAGCCTTGAGCTTTCGTATGGCTGATACCAATTCTCCATTGCATTGGAGAGAGTTTTGTGCTTGTGTAAACGCGTCAGCTACCTCAGAGGGGTCGATAGCAAACTGTTCACCGATGCGCTGGTAACAGTCATCCTGCGAGATTTTGCCTCGTTCGTATTCAAACCAGGTGGGCGTGGAGAGGATCCTCTTCAAGGTAAGAGGCGAGATGGCTGTCTTCGTCTGAGGTGACCAGTTGAAGAGGACATCACCCAGATCAAGGATGAGCGTTGTGATGGTCATTGTAGCTGAAATTCGTACAACGTACTCGTGTAGTAGCTAGTGGTCCTTTTAGGTTAAAAGGGTTTGAGGGAGTACCAGGCTGCTACGATAGTAAAATAGGAGAGACACCTGGCCTGTATAGATTGCTGTTGTATGGTACTTCGATTGTATGTTGACTCACATGTGGGTCCAAGCAGGCAAGTAGGGTCGACAGCCACATATATAGAGCTCCCTCATGTTAAATAATCGTTGTACATATATATCATCTTGAGCATCGATCCCAAGCTAGCTAGTCCATCTCCACGGGACACCCAGGGGTGTGGGCAATGCATACAATGCACACCGCCATAAAAATCCTGCTGCATCGCAATAGATGTCTGTATAGTAAACGCTTGTGCGTGGCGTTTGGCAGTTGTAGAACCGGTTCGAGAAGCTGGATAGATACGCGGGTCGCTATCTAGGTCCTGTGCAATCCCGGTATCAACGAATCTTGGTCAGCTGTGCAAGTACGTCAGCCTAGTAGGTTGAGTTAAATTGTAAATGGTGGCTGGGCCGCATCATCCGTCAACACCAGGCGAAACATGAGGGTAGGCTCGAGTATTCCTACCTAGCCGCTGGAATCACCTTTATAAGCCAGATAATGCAGGTACGGGGCGTAGGACGTGACCTCACAGAGCGCCGATATGTCGCCGCTCAGTCACAGGGTGACTGACGCTGGTGTAACGAGCTACCTTGTCTGCTCCACACTGACATGCGGTGAAGAAGTCGCCACCCGGCACAGTTGGTTTGGCATGAGCGGGATCGCGGCCCTTGATGGTCGTTGGGCATCGTATCGTCTGTTATTCGGCCGCGATGGCGATTGTGGCGACCTTCGGCTGAAGAATTGGGCAGTCTATTCTGCTATACACTCCATACTCTTGAGATCCAACAAACTAATATCGCGGTGCTTCACCTACGTGATAGCACTGGTGCGGTTCGTAGAACGTCTGATGTACGCGCCTGCTCCGTCAGCCCTAACACAATATGCCGCCGAACTCGGTCCGGCCTGCGGAGCTCCCGGGGCCGCCTTCTCCGCAAGGATGCAGTACACACGGATCCACAGGGCGTATTCCTTGCGCTGGGCCAATGATGGACGGTGGGTGAACCGACTATTCCGCCGCTGTTCCGGAATCTGTCGGAGAAAAAACTGCAAATCACATGGTAAGATCGGGCTCCTTGGACCTAAATTGAACACAGGGAGAAGAGTGAGGAGGAAATCAGTTCCTCTTGTGGCAGTTGCATGCGCCGTGCTTTTGTTCTCCCATCTGCCAACTCCGTAAAGCGGCAACATCGACCGATGGCTTCACGCAACCCCACCCCAACTGTGAACTACGGCAGGCCCGAGGATCACAGCATTCAAGCGCCCATCCCATCACTAAGCGGAATGGCGTCCGCTTTGCTCAGCCAGCTCACCCTCTCGGGTGGAGAGACAAAGATCCCGGCTCTCATGTACGGAACTGCCTGGAAGAAGGAACAGACCAAAGAACTCGTCGTCCAAGCACTTCGGTCAGGCTTTACGGGTGTCGATACAGCCGCTCAGCCCAAGCACTACCGGGAGGACCTGGTGGGTGATGCACTGAGACTGGCCCTTTCAGAGGGGGCATTGCAAAGGCCAGACCTGTATGTATGTAGGCAAATAGTTAGATGAGCAGTTCGAACCCGCAGATGCCCGACTTAGAGACTAATGATCCCATGTCACCCCAAACCAGCTGCAATCGAAATTCACTTCTGTCGGAGGGCAAGACAAAAGTGACATGCCGTACGATCCATCCTTGCCGATTCCTGAGCAGGTCCGAACTTCCGTAGCGTCCTCGTTGTATAACTTTCGCCCGAGCACTGTCGGCCGTACTCCAGACGAAGCATATCTCGACTGCGTCGTTCTGCATTCCCCCCTCCCAACGCTGGCACAGACCCTTGAGGCCTGGAAGACACTCGAAGAGTTCGTTCCGCACAGGGTCCGAAACCTCGGAGTCTCCAACGTCGGACTAGCTACTCTGAAGGCTCTCTACGACGCAGCCGAGATCAAGCCCGCTGTGGTGCAGAACCGCTTCTGTCAGCAGTCGAAATTCGACGTTCCCCTGAGGAAGTTCTGTCGCGAAAACAACATTGTGTACCAGTCGTTCTGGACCCTGACAGCAAACCCAAAACTCCTCAACTCAGAGCCTATAGGCTCGCTGGCTTCGCAAGCTGAAGTGAGTGGTGAAGCTGCCCTGTATTGCCTCGTGCTCGGGTTAGGTAATACGGTTGTTTTGGACGGGACAACAAATGGGGAGAGAATGAAGGGAGATTTGCAAGGCTTGGAGAAAGTGCGGCAGTGGGTGGAGTTGGACCCGAAGACATGGGAGTCGATCCTGCTGCGGTTCAAAGCTCTGATTCGCGACCAATAACGATAGGTTGAGCTCTTGTAACACCTGTAACGCCTTTATTGATCATCACCTCACCTCAGCGCTTAATAACTACATGGTAAGGTAACTAAAGGCAGAAAGAGATTGGTGACTAAACCAAGTCTCTGCCCTACCACCACGTGAAGAACAATATTGTACATGTACTAGCTTCTTATCTGCATTCGCTTGCGCGTTGCTGGGCAGACACTGGTCTGTAACTATTTAGGATTAATATAGCAAACCGAGTTACTATCCCAGAATTCCTCCTAAGTGCTGGAAGAAAAAAGAAAAAAAAAGGAAACTTTTACGAATCCCGTAGCACCATACCTGAGCCAAGGCGCGAGTATTGTAGAGGCGGATTCTGAGCCCCCGAGCGACTAGCTAGAATTATTGGCGCGGGTAGCTTACCTACTTCGCTGCCGCTCGTTTTTTCGTAGCATGTAGGCACACGAAGCAGAGCATTGAGCACTCTACCCGCCGGCCCCGATACTCTCCACAGTATCTACCGCTGTAGTGTCAAAACCGATAGGAATTAACTACATAGCACTCTGCAACGCTAAGCGAAAAGCAATGTCTTCGTGGACAAACGATATGTCTACGAAGACACTTCGCGTTCTCGTTTTGTCCATGCAGCTGTGGTATGCAGCATTGCGCCGTGGCATTGCCGTAGCGAACGGCTCGGAGTTAATTGGAGGTGAGTCCAAGCACGGGGCTCCGAGGCATGGATTGCCCTAGGGCGCAGTCGTGATGGGGAGCCTGCCTTGGAGGCACAGGACAGCTACGCCACGAGATATGTGCGTAAGGGGCAGGACCTTATGGATATTGGCCTCGGGCCAATCTAGTGGACCCCTAGCTGCTGTATAAGCAGCGCAGGGGATGGTTGGAATTAGAAGTCAAGCCGATCAGGAAGTTCCCTGCGCCTGTAGTCACGAGCGCAAATCATTGTTTATGTTGCGCTATTTTGTGACTGCTGCTTACATTGCCCCGACCCGACCCAAGTGCTGCGCTGACAAGCGGCGCTCGAGTAAATGTCCCCGACGATAATAGCTCTCCGCATCTAGTCAACCCCACGCTCCTCAAGACGAGATGGGGGACCTCCCCCGTGCTTGTCGACGAAAACTTCGCGTCCTGGAACAGGCACAACGGCTGACCCCGTTGGCCGGAGTAACTGTGTTTACCGCTTGGGTACTTATTGGCCATTGGGCGTCCTGGGCGGGTATCCGACGGCGCCGGAAGAGTGCGTACTCTGATGTACACCGGAATTCCAATGGAATCAGGTGAGTCAAGCAGCCAGCCCACTCTTTCCCCTTTTCATGGCCTCTACTCATGAGAAATGGTCCTAGGCTGTTCCTTCACAACATCTTGTATATCATCCATGCTTTGGGGGTTTCGAGTGCGCTCGTCTAGGCGTGCCGATGGATTGGAATAATACTGGTGATGGCAGGGCTCGTGCAGCAGTGGCTATTACCAAGTTGCCCGCGAAGGTCTTAGTGACTGACTATAGATATGGGGGGCCCACCTTGATCAACCCTGGTGTATTTCGCACAAATAGGCGATTAAGAGCAACCTCACTCACCTGCTGTTTTTAGGAGGTCCTGGAGGCTCATCCAGCTACTGCTCGATTCAGTCGAGGATCCTGCTTCAATGTCTAGCGATAAATCAGCGAAATATTTTGATATTATTGGGTTTGACCCCCCGTGGAGTTGGAAGCACCACGCCAGCGATATCCAGCTTCCCGAATTTTCCTTCACGATACCTATGGTCTCTGCAATCACAAGATGGCGGGGTCCTTGGAAGGCAAGGGCTCTGAGTATCTATCTTTCGTCAATACAGCTCCAGTTGTCGCAGACGTGGTTGCAATTATTGAACAACATGGGAAATGGCGAGAGGGACAGGCGGAAGCTTGGCGAGGAAGCCCGAAGGAAGAACCCAGTCCGCCGCTATACTGGGCAATGCAGAATATACCCTAGAGGCAGTCTTGGAAAGGACGGGATGGCGTAAGGGACACGAAAAGCTTCTGTATTGGGGTTTCTCATACGGCACACTATTGGGTGCTACGTTCGCATCTATGGAGCCCCACCGCATCAGCCGTGTAGTTTTGGATGGTGTTGTTGACGCCGAAGACTACTACTGCACAGACTTGCGGGTAGTGGTCTATATGGGATATAGAATGGGTAGGATCACGATGCTAGGTAAGAGCGCAATGGTATAAACGATTCAATTGCAGGTATAAAGACTGACTACTACTTCGTGGTACATCATTAGCTAGGTTTATATATTCATCCTGAGGTATCCAAGAGTCACTGTACGTCACCGTGACTCTTCTAGGCACCGATAACTCCTCTAGGCACCGGCAACTCCTCCAGGCACCGGCGCCACAGCATACCGACAACACACAGATTGGGCTACTAACCTACAAGATACCGACACCTTACTCGAGAAGTTCTTCGATTACTGTCACGAGGCTGGACCGTCGCTCTGTCATTTGCACACTGGAAACAGCTCCCATGACATCAAAGCTCGCTACACGCAGCTCTTGAAATCGATCAGAAATACGCCACTCCAGGTACGCGGCTCGAAAGAATTCGGCCCGGGGGTCATGGCATACAGCGGTGCAAAGAGATTGATTATGGTATCGCTGTATTCGCCAATTGCTCTCTACCCCTACATGGCTCGTGTGTTGGCTGACCTCTCGAACGGCAATGGCTCATCCTTCTCCGAGTGCGTCGTGAACCGCCACAAGTCCGCTCATCTGTGGTTAAGTGGACGACCCGAACCGCCACCGATACTCCGTATGGTCCCCGTCTGGATTCGCGATATCCAGTTTGCGATACTATGTTCCGACGGGGAGAGCGTGCGAAGTGGGACACTAGATAGCTATAGGGTCTACTGGGAGCAGATCAAGAAACGAAATGAGGTGCTAGGAGATGAGTGGGCGGAGATCCGCTTGGGCTGCGTTGGCTGGGAGACGAGGCCGAAATGGAGATATACTGGTGAGCCCTTTATATTTTTTTTCTTCCCGGGCCGAACCACCCCCAGCTTTCCCTATCGATGTCCCCTACAGCAGGCCCATTATGTTACCTACTGACACCCCCCTACTACCAGGCCCCTTCATTAGTAACACAAATCACCCGCTACTGTGGATAGGCAATACACAAGATCTAGTGACACTAGTCTACAAGTAAGAGCTCCCTTCCATCAGGCCACGTGCACACACTCTACTTGGGGGAATAACTAAACCACTCAGTGCTCACCGGATGTCTAAAAGTTTCGGGGATTATATAGTCCTAGCACAAAACTCCGATGGGGTGAGCGCTCCCTATTGCATCAGCAAGCTAAAAGCCCGCCTTCCCTGGGTTCGCACTAGCATTGCTCCACTAGCGCACCATCCCTCTGCACACTCAAGGCCATCCGAAGCTACTTTCGGATTGGAGAGCTACCTGCTCCCGGCATAGTGTGCGAGGTCGATGAGCTGCCATTTCTTAGCTCTGTAGGGAAGGGCCTTAATACGGTTGTGACGCAGTACTTATGGAATCGGTTAAGGAGCTTTCTCAGCTTGGGGTGGCGTTTATTCGGGCTCTTCTAAAGACGGTTTGCCGTAAGCCACGTTGCCGTTTTAAATTGCTTTTGTTAAGCCCGGGTTGAAGGGGAGGTGACGGGGCTAGCGTTACGGGATACTTCCCTCCCACCTTTTGTATCTGCATGCGAACGATACCATCCTTTGTGTAAGTTGTTGATGGCAAAGATCGGCCATACCTATTCCGATCACCCCTCACAGGCACTAACCGGAAGAGGCCGCTTTAGTGAGGTCGCTCTACCAGCCACTTGTCGGCAGCGATCTCGATACACCGATGGGCGCTTACTCACCCCAGCAATTTCAGCCGCAGCTGCAGATGAAAGACTCACCACCTTCCCTTCAATCTGATGACTCAACCCATTGCCATATAGACATCGGACATAGGCTTCTGCAGCTGGCTCGCCCTACGTACCCACCCTTCGATGGATTTGGAAAGAACCGAGTTGAACGACAAAGCAAACGATGTCGAAAATAACTATATAGGTTCATCGCACTCGGAGAAGCTAGAGACACCTTCCGCAACGCCAAAGATCGTTGAGCCGGATCCTCCAGATGACGGAGGTCCGATCGAAGAAAATCGTACAACACGGGTGGGGGTGAGGCGACACAACCGTACACGCAGCACTTCACGGAGGAGGAGTTGGAAATATCCAAATGGCCCTCCCGCCCCCCAGCCTAACCAGGAACGTCTTACCCTCGAACAATGCCTCAACGTCACAGAAAGGGATCTATTCAAGCGACACGAGTACCACAAGACCTCTATCGCACAGAAGGATATCTACATACTATACTTAAAATTTCTCATAGAGACGTCCGGTCGTCTACTATATCCCCCGGGTCCTTTCCCTCGCGCACCTCCCCTATGCACCACATCCTTTGGGAACGACTTTGGCCGTTTCCTGGACAATGTGCGTTACGACGGTGATGACAATATTCGTTGGATACCGAATAGGGTGGCTACTCCAGTGGCAGGCGCACACCGAGACCAGGACAGCGAACGACATGAAGCCGCAGCCGAGTCAGAGGAAGGGACTAAAAGTGACAGTCACGAGAGTCCGCTCGTCGGTATAGAAGACACAAAGGCGATAGAACCGACCGTCCCCCATCAAGAACCGAAGCCCACCCAGAGTACACAGCCCGAGAGGAATCAAAACACACCGAGGGCCGAACCCAGCCAAGGAGATATTACCCAATCAGGGCGCAATTCGGGCCTGCAGGAAACCACTTCTCGCGACACAAGTGGTGTGAGTGGATCGCATGCGGCGTGCGTCCCCGAGCGTTACACCAATGAGGGCAACGGTGAGGGAGAGAGAATAACAGTAGCCGTACCAGAAATAGCTCCGATCTCGCAAGCAACCCCGACGGAAGCTCCCACAATATCAATTCGGGAAGTAGAGGGCCACACACCCACGGTGAGGGCATCGCATTCCTCTGTCCTCGATCCGGAACGGGCAGGTGACGCAGGCGGGGTACAAGGAGGGGTCCTCGCCTCACTCCGCCCAAAGTCAAGAGGAATATCCGGGTCGATGCTCCCTATCCCATACCAATCTGACCAAGAGCGGCTGTGGCTAAAGTACCACGAGATGCAACTACATTTCGATGCCGAGATTGACGAGATGGACGCACAGATAAAAGTGCTGCAGGAACACCTTGTTCGAGTTGGGGGTTCTATCGACGCTGACGGGGTTGCCCGAGCAGGTGACAGAACAGGAATTCATGATCTCAACGGGGAGGAGGGGAAGGCAGATACTCCGAAGACTGAAGTGACGGAGGTTGGAGGCCTCTGGCTGCGGAATGTCCGGCGGACGATAGACGCACTGAAGGAGACGGCTGCTGGGCCCAGGCAAGCCCCGCGATCACACAATCCCGAAACAGAACAACATGCTCAACCAACAAGCCTGTTACCAACGGCAGATTCTGCCATGCTTGGTGTCCCGACAGACGTATCATCCCCTCCGGAGACACTGCAAGTACAACCCACGACAAAGGCAGCCACCGGAGACCGCACACTAAATGCGCTTCCCTACGAAATCCTGTCGACCATTCTAAAGTGCCTCCCTACTAGAAAACGAGCTACCCTTTCGGTGACTTGCCGCCTATGGTACGAGATCCTGACGCCTATGGTCTGGAGGAGCGTAGCTCTAGATGACGAGTACGAGCTTATGGTGGGCAGGCGTCGGGCGTGCCAGGAGCTCAAGCGAATAGCCGCCTCCAGCAAGGAGAAAGGGAAAGGAAAGCAGAATACTAGCGTCCAGACTTTCTGGCCGATAGCACGTCTTACCGTCCAGACGTCCTTGAGTTCTGACAATTCGCCTGAAGCCGGAGGAAGCGTCCCCGCTATCGGCGGGGATGCTGAAACCGGGGGTAAAGACAGCGAAAACAAGATAGAGAGCGCTCCCCCAGATGATGACAAAGACTGGTGGGGGCGAGGGCTCCGGAAGAGCATACTCGAACCCCGGAAACGTGAGGACATCGAAATGACACCCAGGGACAGAGCCATCTGCTATAACGAAAGTCTAGCTCTTATGCCTGCTACAATCAGTCTTCTCACAGCGCTGAGGTGAGTTATTTCCCATACCGCCCCCCTCCGCACATCAGCCTCAAAATACATCACAACATACAACTCGCCAAATAGAGGATATAGCCTAGGTGAAAGCTATCCTCTCTATGGCGATCACTTGTACCACCACAATCTTCCCCATAGATGTGCAATTTCTCAAGGTTGTTCTAACGTTTCTGCCGGCCGATACCAACAGTAATCCGAAACTAGCAGTACATGTCCGGACGCTCTATACGAACATCGCTGCCTTACCATGGCCGATTCAAGATATAGCACTCGCCGGCGACCTCGTCAGACACTTGCGTGGGCTCCGTGCACAGGTCATGCGGCAGATACTCTCACTTATCAAAAAGGCCGTGCGAAATCTCACCCGCGTCGAAGGTCTCACCATCAAGTCCCACAACCCGAAGATCACCAACGCATTACTCGGTATCTTGGGATGGAGTCCGAAGCTTGCCAGACTAGATATTGTAGATGCAGATCTTAAAACCTGTCAATTAAGCCGAGGCCGAGGGAAAGTACCGGCATACGAGGTGCTAAAGAAGATAGTTCAGGATTCCAGTGATCCAGAAGATGTAAAAGCAGAACAGATAAGGGTGATTAACCGGTCCCATACGGAAAACGGGTGGATGCACTGTTTACCGACAGCATGGAAGGTCAAAGAACCACCAAACGGGCTTCGCGAGATCCCGATGGTGTCGGGTGTAGAGGGAACTGGGGACCGTGAGGATCGAGCCCCCCCAAACCTATCACCAATACACAGCAACGAAGAACAGAGTGGCAATCCCTTGAACGCTACCACAACCCAAATACAGGATAGTGAAGGGGAATGCAGCGGCAGTGGCGTTCAATCCCGAGGGGATACTTCGCACAAGAAGGACGGAAGGGAAAAGCAGAAGACCGATATATCTTCCATAGCGCTGACTCTTCCCGAACTAAGGCAAAGATTTTCCAAAGAGTCTATGAACCGCGCTCTATGGAATCCAGTCGAGATAACCGCCTATGACTCCCGCTCAGACCAAGGCTCCTCCACTCGCAGCGAGGCCGAACCCTACTATCAGTTCGACAAAGAGCGCAGCCACAAACCGCCACCACGCAAACACCACGACGGGTCATACTTCTACCCCGCGCTCATACATCTCACTCTCCAAGGTTGCATATACGGGCCCCCTTCCCACGGCCCCATACCCGGGCGCCCGCCAATCACCCCACGAAAATCGATTCGCGCGACCGTCGCGCTGCGGCGTTTTCTAACTCGCTGCCCGAATCTCCGGGAACTATCAGTCCGAGATTGCACAATCCAGCCAGAGGCCCTATTTGATTATGGAAGTCCAAGGCGAGCGGTATGGTGGAGGAGTATTTATGGGCAAACTCTGATGGATGCAGCGGTAGGCCCGCTATTTGTGACGGAGATGCAATGTTTAGTGGAGGTGCCATTTGAAGAGGACCTATACGATAGTGGCAACAGTGGTGGGCAGCCGCAACAGATTTTGGCATCGCCACCACCTCCTCCCCAATCTGGTGAGGGAGGTGAGAGCAGTGCCTCTGGAAGCAGCAACGATGCAGCCACCCAACGACATGCCGAGGGTTTGCAGGCCAAAACGGTCGATGATCCAGAGCGGCTTGTGGAGAGAGTATGGAAAAGCCTACGCGACAACAACAACCGCCTCCTGACATTCCCAAATTTAGAAGTCCTTAATATTGACAACTGCAGCACCACCCTTATTCGTCCAGAAGTGCCATACCGCTGGATCAGTAGCCCCGGTTTCAAGGACTTTTTCCTCCGGCACCACAAGCTTGACAAACTAACCTGGGATGGCTACATTCTACGTAAGTTCATACATCGCAACCCACTCGCTCACACGCGTCCTAACCTTGGAAATTCTATAGACCGTCACCTCCGTCTCGATAACCCAATCTTCCTCAAAACCGCCCACCACCTCGGCCAAACACTAAAGATCCTCCTCCTCAACCACCTCGACTGCGGAAAGGGCAGCCCGGGCGTTCTGCACCAAATCCCCCCAGCCGCCGCGCACCAAAATATTTTTTCCTTCTCGCGCCTTAACGCCTTCCTTCGCTGCCTCAAGGCCCTCGAAACCATCGACCTCTTCGTCGACCTTATACCCACAAGCCAGATTATCGGGATCGCGCGAACCTTGCGGGATAACAACATTGTTCGATTTGGTATGGGAAGGGCGAAGGGAGTGATGTCGGCGGCAGACGTAGATGCGTTAGTGGAGTGTTTGCCCAAGGTTGAGTCCATAAATATTACGAGGTGGAGGCCTAAAGACTATGTACATGGGTTCCCGGAGGTGAGGAATGACCCACCGGGGTATGGGGATTTGATTTACGAGGAGGATGAGAATTTCCCGACACAGGACGAGGCGGCTGACCAGAGCCTATCCTGGTTTTCAGTGGTATGTCGACCCCATGCCCACCCATTGCCCAAACCCTAAGCCGAAATGGTGGGGCGCTCACATATCCGTCTACCGCCCAGGCAGAGCTAGCCACTAAAATATCTCACCTCCCCAACCTCGCAAACCTCTCTCTAAACTATACCTTCCCCCTCCCTGAAGAACCTCCCCTCGCCATGAGCCCCAACGAAATCTTCAAAACCCTCTGCGACGAAAGCTATCACACCCAAGACGAACTCATAGCCGTCTCAACCACCCCCGGCACTCCACAAAGCATCTGGATCAAGGAATATCTCGACGCATTACGCATCACCGCGGAGGTATTCGCGTCCACAGCCGAGTTGACAAAACTCACAAACATTGCGCTAGGGTATTTCGTGCACGATTGCCGGAGCAGGGGCTCGGTGAGAATTACCAGGGACAAAGTTGGGAAGCCGCTGAAGTATGAATGTTATCAGCTTCCGGAGTATGTCTGTGCAGCGATGGTAGCGAATGATATAGAGGCTGTTGGGGGGTCGTTGAGACCCGAAGGTGAGAAATCAGCGGACGAGAATTTATTGGATGGAAAGATAGTAAATGGGGATGTGGCGGGTGAGCAAGTAGCGACTGAGAAAGTGGCGAATGGAGCGGCTGAGGAGGAGAGGGAAGTGGAAGACAAAGCGCCGGGTGGAAGCGCGGTAAAAGAGGAGATGGCAAGTCGGTAGGCGAAACTACGACAGCACAGGAGTAAAGAGATCCAAGATCTATGACTATACGAATATCTGGCTTCGCAAGCACTTCATTAACGTCATATCACTCTTGGATAAAACGAATGATTAAGAACAAAGTCACGATTCCTAAATTTACAAGCACCCCTCTCAGATCCCCTTGGAACATCGCAATCAAAACATCTACGCCATAAAAATGGCATATATATGCAGGTCCATGTATATCGTCCAGCCCCAAAGGGCGCGCAAGAGAATCACGTGATTGATGGATTCCAACGACAATGTTACATGTACCATTGTGACTGCTGATCTTGCAGGAGGTCTGTCTTGGGTTTTCTAACCCCCGCAGAACCGGTCTCACTCAACATCATTCATGCCCCCCGAATTCCTTCATCACCGCTTTGGTCATGGGCACTGGCATACACATCGCCAATCAGGTCTGGCCATCGCCCAACCCAGCCCCCCCCCTATCCGATGTTGATCTGACTCCAAGGATCCATCCCCAATCCGTCCACTTTCGTCGGTCGAGAAAGCGGGGTACCGTCCTCGCAGAATATAAGAAGGACCCCTTCTCCACCGCCGTCGCTTTTTGCTCGCCGCCCGCTCCTAATCTTCCACCGCCGCCAGGTTTGGTCCTGCGACCGGGATTCCCGGGCCCTGGCGCCCCACCGCGCCCGGTCTCCACAGTCCATTGGCTCCACACGCCCTCTGTTCGGGCGTAGCGCATGCAGGTGCATGGAACTAATCTCCTTTCGGCCGCGGTGCACTGCTTTCCTCGTGTACATTCTCAACGCTGTACTCCGTCCTGCTACGAGTCTTCACCGTTCTCCGCGAATACCATGGTGCAGCC
Source organism: Geoglossum glabrum (assembly GCA_021527465.2). Lineage (NCBI taxonomy): Eukaryota > Fungi > Ascomycota > Geoglossomycetes > Geoglossales > Geoglossaceae > Geoglossum > Geoglossum glabrum. The sequence continues at coordinate 32,014 of JAJDFE020000088.1, forward strand.
ACTTCACTGCGGCGCAATGTCCTACGTTCACTACCACTCTTAATGAGTGAAAAGAGGCCATCCTCGCAGGCGATACGCTTTCATCACTTCAGCCCGGTTCGAGTCGCAGCCTTCCCATCCCAACCTCATCGTCTCTGTTGCCTCGACGTCACCAATCCTCAAGGTTCGGCCTAGTCATTCGGGCCGGCCCACGGCCAGGGCTAGAGAGACAAGTGACGACCAGGAACAATGTTCTTCCCTTATAACTCTATCCGTGCCCCACGAGCCCAACAGGTAACACCCCATCGATAATCTGCAGGCATGAAGCGGAACCCGCGCTGATACCACCACCAGACCATAAACCGATCCAACATCAACAACAACTACAACAGCCCGTTTCCACGTCATCCCCATGTTCCCCAACTTCATAACTCGTGGGCTCCTGCTACAACCAACAGTAGTTCATATGCCCATATCCCCACTAGAATTTTCCCCTATCCTCTCCAACAACCAAATCCCACCCCCGAACCACTAGACACCCGCCAGCAAGCGCATCACTACCCGCATACTCGGCTTAGACATGGCGAAATCGCTGCCAATGCATACCCCCAAACCATTCCGTCTTACGGAAGCCCGGGTGTGGCGATGGAAGGCATAAACTACTTACCAATCAGCAATTCAAATAGCGCCCTACAGCTAAACCCACAAGCAAATGCCTTCCAACCGGATGCCGAACCCAACACCTACGACACGGCAGTTCCGCTATCTCGCAGATATCATGCACCGGCAATTCCCATCCGCAACGCCGGAGAATCACCTACGACCCGACGCAATAGTGGATCGCAACTGGATCCCCAGGCGACCGACTTCCAGCCATTCCCTTACTTGACCCGCTTGGCTTACTCTCCATCCGGCGAGCTCATCCCGTCAGCTCAGCCTACAAGCTATAGTGTGACACCTGATATGCTCGGGGCCGATATATACAGCTCAGTATATCAGCGGCCAGCTAATATCCCTCTCGCACAGATGGCCCCTCCTCAACAGCTCCCAGTCGGTTCCATGTCCTCAGCTCTGATACAGCAAGCTAACTCGGCTCCGTTCTACCAACATCAGCCGGCTCCCCCAACCGAATCTCGGGGCCAGGCCATTCCGCCGATTCCCGTCTTCTCGACTGCAGGTAACCAGCACGGTTTCAATGGGTATGGGCACTCTCTTCCCGTGGCCGGTAGTGCCCCAAGCGCGCCGGAAAGCCACCAGCAGACGTTCAACTTCTCAGCAATTGATAAGAACATTGCAGCACAAAAGTTTCTCGATGAAATGTTCACAAAACCTCCCCAGCCAGCTACTGGACCGAGAACCTATCATGACCCCGCAGAGGCAACATCTCTTTGGGGGCAAGCCAGCCGGGACCTGAATGAGCAACGGCCGTCTGTTGGTTCCTCGGTTGCGCATGCTGGAAAGCACCTATCGCCAAACCCCGAGCCCACCCCCAGGACACCGGTGGATTTCCCACCGCTCCAGATCGTTGAGCAAGACGGAATCACCCAACCTGCGATCACTGGGAGAGGTCGTAGCAGGAGAGGTCCGGCAGACCCAGCAGAGTACAAGAAAACCAGAACGGCCGGAGCCTGCGTGTTGTGCCAGATCAAACGCGGGAGCAAGCCCTTTGGCTCGGTAAGACACCTCCACATTTGTCAGACTCGCCCAATCACTAACCACATCTGTCAGTGTACCGTTGATACGGGTAAGCCTTGCCCCCCATGCGTTAGCATGTTCGCAGAGAACGCAGGCAATTACTGCATCCGGATCGACAACCAGAATCTCAGGAAGTTCTTGCCCTTTGATAAAAGTAAGGATACCCAGTAATTAGCGATTAGTAATATACCCCCGCAACAGCTATAAACAGTCACTGACACTGGTTCACCAAGGCGTGATACAGTCCTTTTTTCCGCGAGCCCCGAACCTCTCTCAACTAAAAAGAGTCCACGGCGAGGACTTGACGGTCTACCTCACACCAAGCACATCATCAAACATGAGGAGTCTTCTCGTGGATCCAGTCCTCGCATTCAAGTTCGACGGATCATCAAGCCTCTCTGAGAAGCCTTCTCACGATAACCTTGACGCTTTTACCAAAGAGCATTTCGCCGTCCATTTGCACCTCGATCAAGGGCAACGTAGCCGGCTAGTTGCGCTCGAAGTACGTACCGAATCCCCCATTCCCCCAGTCCCCCACTTCCTCATCTCCTCGACCCAGTTATAGATAGTATGGTGAGAAGAGGTGGATTCCCATCCATACAGGTCACTAACGCTCCTCTAATCAGAACAAGCCGCTACAAGATCTCGAGATGTGTGCGAGTTACCTCCGGGCGATCTCAGGGCACGCGCAGGCTGAGTACCGCACTGAACTCGGCACAACCAACATCAACCTCGCGCAACAAATCTCTTACCGTATCTTACAACAGTACCTAACTCGGTACACCGACAAATTCAAGACACTGTTCGAGCGCTCTATTGAGTGGATGAAAGCTCGTAAAAAAGATGGCATGCGGAGAGATGTTGCGGCGTGGCTGATGTGCGGTCTGTACGAGCTGGTCAGATTCCAAGCGAAGATACTCGTCCCAAGTTCTCTGGTATGTTTATCAAAATAGAAGGCTTTTGCCATCATCCAGGCGAAGAACGTCACTAATGTCACGGCATATACAGTCCGAATTAACCTCTAGGCTCATCACCCCAGCCAAAAATTGCCTTGAAGATATCAGAAAACTAGCCGCATGCGCTGCTTATGGAATGAACAGCAAGCCATCCATACCGCTAGAAGTGTTTGCAGCGAGTATCCTACCCAGCCGACATCTATCAGCCCCAAGGGTCACTGTTTCACACGCGTTCATGCCAAGGGTGAATTCCAACAACACGCAACCACCAACTGCCATAGTTGGACTCCGGGGAAACACAACCCCTTTTGATAAACCGTAAGTCGATTGTTTATTCGGAAACAAAACGGCAAACTAACCAATATTGGACGCTAGGAATCAAGTTAAAGTTGCAGATCTTCATGCGTCGTCTGGTGACATGGGCATGGAGACCATACGGCGACTCCTAACGCCGCGCCCCACACTCCAGACCACAAGCACGCCAGTCACTACCAACTATGATAGTCCAATTATGCCCCCTGTTACCCAAACGAGCGAACCAGTACCCGCAACTTGGTCTACCGCTACGGAACGCGACGAGGTAGACTACCGGTACAACCCCTCCGATCTCCTCTCCAACCAACCTGACGATGCGTTCCCAACCCACGAGCCTACCCCGTCCTTCATACCCTTCCACACACCACCCCTCCCCAACTCAGAAATCTTCCAATCCTGCTATCACAATATGCCACGGCCTACCAATTGCGCAAAACGCTGTTTCGAGGATGAATGTGCCACGTCAGATGAGGGCGAGGACTACGACCTAAGACAGGCTTCCATGACATCCGAGACCAAGAGTTCCTGGGGAACAAGGACAGCCGTGACCGAGGAGACTGGTACCTCATTTCCATTCTAACCTAACCCCCTCTTTGACTCCACAAATAACACCCCCCTACCCTTGCCTTATATCTCTTTTTTTCCTCGCGACTAATATATAAATTATTCCCCCTATTGTTTTTTCCTTTTTTTTTATGAGAACCATGAAAGGAAAAAAAGGAAACAAAAAAAAGAAAAAGAAAAAGAAAAGGAAAAAAAAAAGCCAAAACACCAATAATGTCAAAATGTGCAGCTCGGTTGGGTTTGGGGGGGTGTCTGGAAAACAATGTCTTTTTATGTATATCCATGGGTAACATGCATTTTTCCGGGGTTTGGATATTTTCCCTCATCTCATGGGCGTTTCCATTCCATTCCCATACCCCACAGATCCCCTCTCCCTCCCCTGGACATTTTATCCGCATATCTGCTCCACCCATTCACAACCAGCGGTTTTTTTTCTTTTTTTCCACTTGGGAGACCCAGACTCTTGAATTTCTAAAACAAAACTAAACGAGACGGGTGGAACCTTTTTTTTTTCCGGGGGGGGTTTTTTTCTAGTTTTAAATTAGAGCGTTTACGAAATTAATTCGTTAATTCCCTGTAAATTTCTTTGTAAAAAATCGAAAAGAAATTTTTTGAGGGAAGAGAGAGAGAGAGAGAAGATAGGATATGTGTTGTGTAAATCAATCGAAATATATAAGTACTTGTACAATTTAACTACCCAAACCCCATTAAAAAAATTACGTAAAAACAATTTCAAACTTATACTGGTTTTTTTTTTTTTTTTTTTTTATCTGCCTTTAAAGGGAAGGCATTTCCAGTTGTCCATTCACTTAGTTACCCTCCATTACCCTTCATCCGCCCATCTAAACTCCAGCGTATCGAATATTTCCACTAGCCAGCGTGTTGTCGGTCGTTGTAGAAGGAAGGGGGTGGAAAACAATAAATCAACACCAACCTCGACGCCAATGTCAGCGTCGGGGAAAAAAAAATAAATAAATAAATGTGGGATAAATAAGTATCGTCGTTGGCTAATGTGTGTATGTATATATAATTAATTGGCTATGTACAGGGGTATGTATGTATGTATATCTACCCGTTATTAAGATCACTATTGCTGTCGCGTTACTACGTCGTCGTCGCTGCTAGAGACGGACACGGTCCGCGGGGGAAATCCAAGTCCCCCACCATGGGGAGGGGGGGGGTGTTTTCCTGCCCATGTCACTGTGGCCTCTGCCACTTTTTTTTTTTTTTTTTGGTTTGTTTGTTTGTGTGTTTGGTTTGGGGAAGGGGAAGAATAGGAAGGAAAAAAGGGAAAGAAGAAAGGAAAAAAAAAAAAAAAGAGAGGCGGAATAATATAATAATGATAATAGGAACGGTGATGATGAGGAGGGGTAGGTGTATGTGCGGGGGGGGGGGAGGGGGGGGAGGTGAAGTATTATCATTATCGTCATGACCGTTGGGTGAAACAAGTGGTCAACATTGTTTTGCCGGGGGGATATGTAGTAAAAATAAAAAATAAAAAATAAAAATTAGGTTGGGTAACTACCCCATCCTCTTGGGATAAAAAACTCAATTTTTTTTTTCCTCTTGGGATAGGAGAAAGGGGGGGGGGGGTTAACGGCAGGCCGTTTCATTTAACTCTGGATCCCGGTCCGGCAGGCCTTGATCTCGGCGTCGGTTATACCGCGTAGCTCTTCGTGTTTGCGCACGTGTGTCTTAAAGTTGTCTGATCGGCCGACGGCTATGCTGCAAGCCGGGCAGATATATTTAAAGCCCTTTTCGCGGTGCACGTCCTTTTCGTGTCGTGTTAGGTTCGACTTGCGGTAGCGCCAGTCATGGTGGGGCTTTGGCTCGTGATTGCAGTATTTGCATTTCAATAGGGGTTCTTTGGGTCGTGGCGGTGGTATTTGTTGAGGAGCGGGGGCGTTGGTGTGTGGGGGGTATGGGCGTTGGGCGGTGGGTCGCACGGACGGGGGGGATGCGGATGGCATGGCGGGTTGCTGGCTGGCGCTGTACTGGGTCCGTCTTGATGCTCTGTAGTTAGTCAGCTATGTCTGTACTGGGAGAGCTAAGGCTAAGTAAGGCTGAGACTTACGGATGCTTAGTGGGGGATCCCAAGTTCTCTTCCTCCCCGGGGGTATTAGGGGGGGTTGTAGGAGAGCTGTAATAACCAGAGTCGGTTGGGGATGAAACTCTGGTAGGACGCTGACGCTTGCTTTTGTCACCGTAGAGGAGTGCAGACGGGGCCCGGTATGGAGTGGCCGGCGTTGGCTCTGCAACGGTGTTGATGAGTTCGTCAATCATGCTGATATGCATCGTGGGGGGTTGCGGCCCCGAGGTGTCTACTAGCGCAGCATGGCTTGCTAGGATAACGGATGTGACATAGTCTATGTAGAGTTGTCCTTCGCAGTGCTAATTGCTCATCAGAACTAACTCAGTATCATGGATTAGGGAGAGTTCTTACCACGGAGTATATCAGGCATACTACTACGTCATGGAGGTCATGAAGCCTTTGGGGGTCCAAGCAATCCACAGTGTCAGTGACCGAGCGCTTAAAGACATCCATCCTAGGTTCACGGAGTAAGGCGGGCACGATGGTCTCCTTGATATAGGACACCGGTCTTAGGACAGGGTGTGCCATGTTCGGGAGACCATCCAACCGTCGGCGAATAGTTTCGAAGTGACACATGACTACCAATAACAATCAGTATAAGGCGGCATTGAGTTAACTATGGGGTCCGACTTACGGTCGACCGTTCGGAAACAAACGTCTTTGGTGACCTTCAGACACAGCGATGGGTCCCCGCACTGCGAAAGATCTCTTTCGCGCTCCCAGACACAGAACCCTCTTGGAATACGTATCGCGGTGACTGCGAAGTACTTGAGGTAGAACATCTCATAGCCCGCATCCTCGGCCGTCAGAGGGTAACTTAGGACTACTTTACGTAGAGCTTGTAGACATCTTTCGAGGAGCGAGTTGGGCGACGAAAATGGTATGGCGTAGTCTCGGAACCACAAGCCCGGGTTGTGTCGTAGAGCACTTTGAATAGCATCGAACGCGACCGCCGCGTCGTCAATCAGTTCATACACGACTTTGGATCGGGCCCGCTTCACGATAGACACCGTGTGATGGCGCCGGGCGAGGTCTTCGGAGGCCTCCGGGTGTAAACCGTATGATGTTTGTGGATCAACAGGTCCAGCCTGGGGGTCGGGATTGGTTTGATCGTCAATACCGACCGGGTTATAATCGTAGCTGTCCGACATAACCACATCTTGGCTAGGTGCTACGAGACCTTGTAGTGTGATGCTTTCGGCACCTGAATGGTCAAACGCGGGGGGGCATACGGTGAAATCAAGACCGGAAATGCTTCCGCTACCGTCGGGTGAGATTGGGGAGACTGGAGAGTATGACTCCAGCGGTTCGTCGATGGTAAGGGGGCCCGCATCGACGCTGAGCGGGCGGCCCATGCATGCCGAGTCGATGGGTCTGAGCATGGTGGGTTGAGTAGGGTAGGCCAGCAGTGGCACGCTTTCCGCTGGGAGTTCACATCTGGGTGTGCCTGGCCCGATCTCATATACCCTACCAGCTACTGGCGACCCAATCTCAAATACATTGTTCGAGTCGGCCATATGTGCAGTCCAGTGTCCAATCTCGCACCTCATGTTGCACGTGCCATCGAATTCTGCTGTCGCTGATGTAGCGGCAAGCTCAGATGGCTCACCTAGGTAGTAGTGGACTGGACATGGCTCTTCCTGTGTCGTCCGTCCAAGCTTGAAACATTCCATAAGAGCCGTCGTGACCTTGTACCTCCGCCACCACTTGAGGGAAGATTGGTCCTGTGCGCCGTTGCCCAGATCGCGTTGGCCGACGTTGTGGTGGTTTGGGCAGGTGCAATCAGAAATGGGGCGGTGAGTGGTAGCTATGTGCTGAACCATATGACTGGCCTGCTTGAACCTCCCCTTGCAACTTAGCAGAGGGCAGCGATACTTCAATTTCCTCCTTGACAAGTCTTGATAGCTGACGGCCCACTGCGACAGCTGCTGCTCGGTGGGAGTTTCGCTCCGGCTTGGGGATGGGGGACGTTGTCTAGTGGGATGTAAGTATAAAGCGCCATCAAAGGGAAGAGTAACCCACTCGTAGGGAGGCTCGTTCAGACACAGCCCGGAGCTGTAATAAAGCCCTTCTAGAACATAGTACCCCTCCGGTGGCGATCCGGAAATGGCGGGGTGTCTTTTGTATCCCCAAGGGAGCCCCATAAAGAGCTATGGGATACCTCTGTATGGAGTGGCAGAGGGATATGTCACGTAAGGCGGATCGCACTGCAAACACGCCCGCGAGGAGAACAAATAACGAGGGAAGCTCTGTTTATTTGAGTATCTCCCAGGTGGGGAGGTATTTGATTATGAAAGTATATGGTACATTCAGGATCGAGGGAATTACCGCTATTGATAAAGGGTAATGAAAGGAATGCGGTAGGCAAGAGGTGGAGCATATCGATAAGTAAGGGAAGGACTTTTTGACATGATATCGTGTACAGGGCATGGGTACGATATGGAGTGGACTTTCGCCCTATCAATACGTCGATCGGCGAGCGGGGGTAAAAGGCGGCGAGGCAAATGGTTGCGGCTTGTAAATGATTCGCGACTTGTGTGTGTGATTCCTTCACCGGCGCACGGTTGCCGGTGAAGAGCAATAACCTCCCTCTACAGGGTGTCACTCGCCGAGACGTTTGGCTCACCGTCCGACGAGGTAAGAATAATAGCTTGCTCGCTTCAGCTGGGATGGGGAACGCGTATGCCAGTGGGCTTTCTGCCGGTCTGTGTCCCATCGTTGCGGCCTTCCAACCAGCCGGCAGGGCAGGAACAACCAAGAGAACGTCTTATTATCCCTAGCTAGCAGAACAGGTTATGTCAGCATATAGAAGAAGGAGGCATGCCTGCCCATGCACCTCCTGCACGGGTACCATTTGGTGGGGCTTCGTGGGTCGGTGTCCGGTAGTGAGACGCGGGCAAAGACCAGCGATTCTGGCGTTGGGCATGGTGTGGTTCCTGGAGAAATGCGAAAATTGTTCGCTGGTCGGACCTGCGAGACGCTGATATTTATGATCCCCTCAATTCCCCTAAAGGATCTGAGCCTAGCGATACGGCTCCCTCGAGGCAGACTCGAATTCGACGCCATCGTGGTTTCTGAGAGCCTGACCTAGTACCAGCCCCTTCTCGAGTCTTCACAGCCGCCGAGCCACCACCTCCCGTCCGAAAGAGGGAGAAGGGCGGAGCCGCAAGCCAGCCTTCCACGTGCGTCGGTGAAAGGACTTTTCCCGCATCCCTTTCCTAGGATCGTTCAGAAAGGACTTAAGCCTCCCCGCCGGTTGCGGAATTCATGGTCGCAGGTCAGGCTTGAGCGAGACTCACCGCTTCCACACGGCGATGAGCGCCCCACCAGTCATGTGTGAGCGCTGGACCGTGCAAACTTTGCGGCGAGCGCCTGATCTGATTCCTTCGCCGGGGGGAAAGGGAGCTTTGCTGGTGCAATGCCCCTCAGGATTTCCCGCCGACAGACATCAACAACATAGCCCTCGAGAGCGAGCTGTGCCTCATTAGGTGAATGCGATAGGCCGCGGGCGCCGGTGAGCATACGAGTGCGAAGCGTCCGAACGAGTGAGGGCCTGGTTGTTGTATTAACAGCGGCGTGGCCCTGCTCTTGGTCGTGGTCGATCTCGCTTCTTCCGGCAAATGAAGCCATCGGGCTAGACGCCCGGCAGGATAAATCTCACGCATCGCAAATTGCCAAATGAGAGATAATCCCCACCCCGTCCGGTGTCTTTCGCGTAGCGTATTTGTCCCTCTGTAGATGGGGGAGAGCAGTCTATATGAAATGCCCGGACCCACGATGGAGGGCCGACCGTCGGAGGGGTTACGTCATACCGAAAAGCGGACCCGCATAAAAACGAACGACAATAATGCCAACAAAACGGTCAGCCAAAGGGTAATGTGATGTAATGCGGAGCTGAATAGGAAGGAGGTGGGGAAGGCTAGTGATGGTTTCTAAATAAGAACCGCGAGTTTCATATCGTAGCTAGAGAGAGTTCAAGACATCGAGAGATACAAGTGAATGGATGGACTGCAACTCGCTGGAGAAACAAATAGAGCGAGACCGAGAATAATAGCTAATGTGAGCAGCGCTGAGTATTTTCTGCTAGAAGAATCCTAGAAGAAACAAATCCCCACGAAAATATTGTATCGTTTGTTCGCCAAGTCCGGCTGGGCTAGAACGTGAATGATGGCTAGCCTCTACGATCCCTTCGGAATCGGTGGAAACCCATTTGGAGCATCTTGATTGGTCAATATAGTAAGGGATTTCATGAGGATTGTAGTAAGCGGCTCCCTACCTCTCTTATCACTCGGTAGTCAGGCTAAGGCTGCGTGAAGTTCTCCCTGCGGTCCCTTGTTGCTGGTTGTTTGGGGATGCCCACAACGCTATGGTATCAGCGAGATGGTGGTGTAATCATCAGCGGGTTTTCAGAATCCGGTGGCGAGGGAAAGTGGTAGAGGAGCACTCATGGCCTGATATGAAGTATTGTTTTTGGTCTGTCTGGCGCTGGGTTAACCTCCTAACAGGTGCCTCGAGCCGCCGATCGATCCCCCTGCGGTTCCACCGGGGATGGCCCCGCCATAAGAGGCCTGTCTACTATGAGGGTCTTCCGGACCGGGGCTTTTTTCTCTTTATATATGTGGGGTCGCTGGGTGACTCAACACAATAACGGCGGAGCCGCATAGCCTCCTAACGTGTTATGGGCTTGGAAAGTTTGACTATGGACAGACTACTGCCTACTGATGCAAGGGAAAGGGAACGGCGAAGGGGTAAGGTGGGCCTATGGCATTATTGTGGGCTCTAGGTATCCAGCCCCACATGATGGCGATACGTCATTTTTGTCCCCCGCTTTGGTGCGCCCTATGTATCACAACGAGACCGTCCAGTAGCTGAAAGTTTACCTTGCCGGCTTCGAATCCCTAGGGTAGGTACTTGTCTCGTGGGATAGGTGGATGGGGTGGTGGCAATTAGGGGCTCAGCAGTATACGTGGTAGTTCGCCGCTCACTTTCGCATGTGGCGATGTACCACTGAGTCGGTGATCTATGTCTGCTCTGCAGTATTTCGCGGGAGGATGGCTACTGGAGCCTGGTATTGGACGCTGAACCGGCACTGTTCGAGTTACGCGGTTGTGTGGAATACACCGACCAAGGCCTTTGAGACTTATCGTGAGGCTGAGAAGCTGACTCCTGTTACAGATGGGGCCATCGTACTGCTGTCGTGAAATAGCGATTTGTCGTTGCTTGGACTCTTTGGTTTCCAGGCCTTGTACGACGACGGAGATTTCCGTCGTCCCAATCACGACACCAAGAGGAGGAACAACTAAACCAAGAGACAGGTACAACGCCCTCCTGGGCAAGCCGCTGGTATTCCCCTTCGCTGAAAGAGAGATGGGGAGTCTGCCGCAATAGGTACGTACATGCACAAGAGAAAGAGGCAGATACAACGTCACTAAGCAGACCTATCCGTGTGTTGGCCGCAGCGACGATCCAACGACTTGTGCAGGTTGAATGCGAAACAGCTGCTACCGCAATCATTAGAATCAATAATCGCCACTGCCTCCGCAGCACGGTGGGCGGCAGCCCGCACGAGAGACCCAACAACACCGGTTTAGGGGCGGCTACGCCGAATCGGAAGGTCTTTCCGGCTTCGCCCCGACATCCGCCTCTGTCCATACTTCGTGTCACCGGTTGTTTAGATGAAGGCGGTAGACATATACTACGGATGGATGGGTTAGTGGAGGACGTTGGCTGGTGGGAGGAATATGAGAGGCTGATGCAATGTGCTGTATTGGTAGGGCGGAGATGGCGTCGGTGAGTCGACGACGACTAATGCCATGCCGGGGGCGCTGAGAGGGCGGAGTTCACGACACTACCCACCGTGCCCTCTAGTAGTACACTCGAAACCTTTTAGCTCCCCAGGGCTGTTGCAGCAGCCAACAGCCGGAGTGGAACTCGACCCGCAAGTCTCCGGGCGTAGGTTTCAGAACACGTGTCTGACGGAGTGTGGTAGTTCATGTACGTAAGGAAAATTTCCTGCGGGTAACTCGCCGTACTGAGACTAACGACGGTGACAGGAGATGTGTTGGTTATGTGTTGTGGGCACTGATAAGCGGTTTAGGGGCTGGGAGTAGGATATGGACGAGGACGGGAGAATAGTAGGGCGGGGGGGGGACAGGACCACCGAGCGGAAACGCGGAGAGAATTATCACGACCACCACCACAACCTGCCTACGGGGTGACGAACTTGAACACCGTGGCAAGGCTAACTACGAGCTTAAATCCAACCAACCCTCCTTCCTATCCCGTCATCCCGTATACCGAACCCACCATCCGAAGCCATATCCCCGCAACGGGCCAGCAGATTCGAGAGCATAGCGAGCGCCAACACGAGGAAAAATAAAACCATGTCAGGTTCTGCACAATGGTCAAGCAGAAAGCGCTAACGTTTCCCCCACCCTCCCTCTTTTAAAACCCTCCATATCACACAACCCCACACCAAAGAATCAGCAAGGATAATGAAACTCCCTTTCGCACGTTTCCACCTTTCCCTTCTTTCCGCCTCTCCCTCTCTTTTATTATTAATTTCATTTTTTTTTTTGGATTTTATTTCGCTTCGGAGAGATAAACTTGGATTTTCTTTCCAGCATTCCATTCCGTCTTTTTTTATTTATTTCCCCCGGCAAAGGTAGATTTTACTTTACTGGCTAGTGTGCGTAGGGCTGATAAACTGATCCCCGGTGAGCAGATGATTTACTCTCCGACACGGCGGCAGAGTTGGGTCCCGCTCGGGTTTAGTTCGAAGAGGGGAAAGTAAAATAAAATAAAATAAAAAAACCAAATCCCTTATTTCTTCTCTCTTTCCTTTGATGCCAGGTTATTAACTATTCGGAGTGGATGTTTCCTAGCTCTTTGCGTGGAGGAACAGAATGCGCGGGCGGTTGTTCATCCGAGCCTACGCGGCCTTTGTTTGATCTACGCCTTCGCACAGAACTCTGCCTACGCTACTAGACGGTCTGAGGACTTGGCTTTTTTCGACTTTCTTCCTGGGCCCAGCGCCGCTGGGGGCGTTAATAATATCGATCCTGGAAGCGTTGATTCCTTGACGGCGGGGTTGACTGGCTCTACCGATTTATCACCATTATCCCTGCGGGGTCCAGGCAACACACTCACGATTGCGAGAGTTCGGCCAACGCGAAACTAGACGTTTTCTTCTTTTCCCCTTTCACGTCCGGACCATAGTAGGTCTTCGCGTTGCATAGCATAGCATGACATAGTAGTGCTAGAGGAGGCTAGTTACGTGTCTAGCGTATGCACAAACACCCTTCCTTCACCGTGTGTGCTGCACCACAAGCCGTCTTCCCGTTGCGGCGGGATCTTATTTTTCTTTTCTCTCAAGTGCCAGGTCCTCGGGCTATGTAGGGCGATGAAGATGGCAGCAGTGCATGATCCCCCATCCCCCCGTCGACCGAAGGGTTCGTTCATTCCACCGCGAAAAGGAAAAAAAAAAAAAAAGAGGCGCGAGTGACCTGGTCCGCCCTGCAGTCGATAGATACACAGCAGAAAAAAACCCCAACACGTTTCCTTTTTTTTTCCTTTTCTTTTTTTTTTTTTAAACTCCCTACCAATGAGGCAAAGTGACTCCATATGCAGTAGCAGGGTTACATCGCCATTGGGGTATGGCTGATCCCGCCCAATCACCGAATTACTAACTACATGGGGGTTAGGGTTTTTGCTGGTTGATCCCTGCCGGGGTCTTTGGAATGTGTGGGCGCGAAAAGCAACGGATGCGGTCTGTCTTATGCGACCTCATCTTATGTGTGGGGCCCTTGATAAGGGACCCGGGCCGGTATAGTGGCCTTGGGAAGAAGTGGGTGAGTGGGTTACGCGGTGTTATGTATGCTATTGGGGATTTTTTTTTGGAGGTTTTTTTTTGGGGGGGAGTATGCTTTGTTACGCTTATGGATGCATGGATGGATAGGCTAGCCAGCCAGGTGTTGGCGTTGGGACGGCCGTCGTTTATTTTGAAACGCTGTTCGAAATGAACGGTGGGCCTGAGTAGTAAGTGTGTCTTCCGATGATTGGATATTAGATAGTGTTGTGTTGCTCCGCCAGTTAAATACATGTCTGTCTGCCTCTCTCTCTCTTCGCCTCGAAAAATCTTCAGCGCCTTCTCTACGCTTCCACGACCTTAGCCCCACGCGTAGCTATCGCCCCAAACATTAAGTAGTAGGACCCATCCTGCTCGCACTGCCTCGCTCACCACCGAGCTGGGTACGGTCTCTTTGGTGCTCATCACAATCACGTACTCTGCAACCGTGCGTACCGGCTGGCGTCTCGGGAGCTCGCATACGAGGTGGTTTGCCCGGAACGGGTCAGCCGGTGAAGAGAAGGGCGTTGATGATGTTGGGGTCTAAGCACGTCAGGCTGCCACGACGCGTACTGACGAGGTCTAACCAGCGATGATGTGCATGCACCCTCGCGATAATGTCTTCGGTAGCGGCGGCGTCAGAGAGACTGATCCTCCGGAAGGGGAGTTTTGGGGCGTGAGGAGGATGGTAGGTCTTACGCCCTCTGTCGTCGCAGGAACACCGAGGTCGTATAGGAACGCGTTCACGTATCACCATATCGCCATAACGCCGGCCAATCCGCGAACCTTCTCCTATTCGAGAAGACTCGTCGATAATCAGATCTAGAAAGAGGGTTGTGTAGTGCTGTTCAACTAGCTAACTCACTAAACGACCTCGAAGGCTAAATAATCACAATCTCTAAATCCGATCGCATTTTCTCCGCCATATTCAGCATTCGCGGCCCACACGGTTCAGTGTCTGCCGTCGCAGTATGGCTTGACGTCGGTATCTAGGCCCCTGGAATAGCAGCTCGCCGCTGGTGTGAGCTTGAAGTCCCCTTAGCTTTTCGCGATGTCGCGGTTGTCCTGATTTCTGTCGGATTTCCGGCAAGCGGAGTTATCGGTGCCAGCGTAGGATAGGAAATTTGCGAGCTATGGTCAACGGGGAGCGTGGGAGCGTGGGAGTAGGTGGAAGCGGCACAGCGTCAGTTGGCCGACCAAAGAGGACGAACCCAGCATGATCCTTCCGCCCGCGCCTCCCTGCCCGCACCTCCCTGCCCGCACCATGTCCACAAATCCACTGGACCCCTATCGCATTAAATCTTTTCCGGGAGAGAAATATTGGTGGTGGTGGTGGTTATCTACTTTCGGGGATGAGGTTTAAAGAGTGGATTCCCTCTCGTTCTTTCGATAGCGAGTCAAAAGCGAAGGCATCCATCATAGTAGTTGGAGGAGAAGAGGTCCACCGCGGTAGTTGGGTTACCGAACCCGTTCCTAGGTAGACGGAGAGTTAGCATCCTAGATGTAACCGGATGGGACTAGTGTATATAATCACAGATGGTCTTTGAACTGAAGCGGGTGAAAAGTTGATGGATTTAGGCTCTGGAGGGAGTGGAGGATTGCGGAGAGTCTCTAAGCGATCGGGAATGTCTCATGAGCACCGGATAATCTCTCCAACGATAGTATGGTTGTGGGTGCTGTCTAATAGTAATCATGCCGGTCATGCTCCCCGCCTCTAGAACGGACAGGGAATACTCCCAATCACGGTGATGTCTTGGCACAGAGTACCGGCAGCCAGATGAACTGGTTGCTGATGGGGATTGGCCGCTCAGAACTTCAAGCATGTCGGGGCTCTGTGCCGCCGATAACGGGCGGATTCGGTGATGCGTTGTGAGTTGTCCGCAACTCAAATTAAGAGGCTCGTGAGCTTGAGTAGCGATGGAAGTATAGTGTATTCTGGAGCGGCCCTGGGATCTGTCTCTATCCTGTCGGTCTTGTCCGTGCTCCATACCTGGCTCTTTGCTAGAGTCTTCTATTCGATGGAGGTTGAAGTTGCTGCAGTCTGTATCGTCACGTGTGACGGCTAATGCGAATAGTTCTCGCCCCACCGTCGCAATCTCCTCGTCCACCTGAATAATGGCGGGAATAAGCCACACCTTCGTCGGTACCTTTATCGATGTCCCGTCTCCAACGCAGCTTCGGGTTCGGGAAAACCATAGATGCGTTGTCGATCAACATGGGATTATCGTGCGGCTGGAGGAGGCCTCTCCGTCAGAGGGGGCGCTCTTGGGGCATGAGAGCCAGATTGTCATGTTCCCAGGTCTGATAGACTGCGTAGATATACACCCCGATGTCCAGCTTGATTGCGAGGCTAATACTACCTAGCATATCCAGTGAGACCTCAAATGCCGGCTTGTGAGTTCAAATTAATGCGTCTCAGTGCGCCCCAGTACGCTCAATTAGGCAATAAAACCAACCTGCCACTGATGCAGTGGCTCAATGAGTATACATTCCCCGAAGAGTCGCGCTTCTCTGACCCAAACTACGCTCGTGATGTTTATCCCCGCCTCGTCCGGCGGCTGGTACGCAACGGAACTACCACAGCGCTCTATTTCGGCTCTTCCCACCTTGAGGCGACAAAGATTCTAGCCAATACCTGTGACTCGGTCGGCCAGAGAGCTTTCGTAGGCAAAAACTGCAGCGATGGTGAATTGTGCCCGCAATACTACCGGGAGACAACCGAAGGGAGTGTTCGCGATACGAAGGCTTTTATCGAGTGGTGTCAGTCGACATTTGGCAGAGAGGGCAAGGTGCGACCGGTCATTACACCAAGATTTGTTTGTGCTCCCAGGCTCCTTCCTGTTCTTTGAAGTTGTGGATGGGTACTGTTGACGTATCAAGACGCCGACGTGTACGAGAGCACTCCTCGAGGGGCTCGGCGCCATAGCCCGAGAATATGACGTCGCGGTTCAGACTCATGCTGCTGAGACAGTAGACCAGGTCGCGCTTGTGGAGGAAATGTTTCCCCGGGAAAAGCGCGACGTGGCAATTCTCCGCAATTGTGGTCTTCTGACACCCCGAACAGTACTTGCGCACGGCTGCCACCTCACGGATTCCGAAGTCCAGGAACTCGTAGTGGCGGATGTCGCCGTGACTAGCTGTCCCTACTCCAACGTCCTCTTCTCCAGAGCCACACTTCCAATTCCGCGGTTCCAGAACATGGGTTTGAAAATTGGCCTTGGGACTGACATCGCGGGCGGCTGGAGCAGCAGCTTGTGGGAGAACGCACGCTTGGCTATTTTACAGGACCGTGTGGACTCGTTCGTACGTATCGGGACACATCCAGTCACTGACAGCAAGGCCCATTGGGAAGTGACTTTTATCTACGCACTCTACCTTGCCACTGTCGGCGGAGCACGGAGTCTAAATATGGACACCAACGAAGGGGGAATCGGGCTGTTTGAGGTTGGAAGGAAATTTGACGCTCTAGATATCAACCTTAATGCAGAAAACCAGAGATTCGAAATTTACCCGGGCGACAGTATACGAGATCGCTTTGAGAGATTTGTGCTTGGCGGAGATGATAGGAATATTCAGGCTGTGTGGGTAGGAGGACGGTCGATCTGGAATTGCGAGGGTCGAATATCCTGAAGGGACTTTCTCTATTTCCAATCGCCCCTAGGTTCGGGGGCTAGCTATTATCGCTCGGCGCTGTATCCTTATTACCTAACTGGCTCCTTACAAACAACCCAATGGGGGATTGTGGAATATTCCAGCCTCGTAGACACAAATCTACGAATGAGATTAAGCATCCCCCTCTCCTACGTTTCACCAACCCCCGCAACAAAACCCAGGCCTCCAATGCTTAATAATCAAAAGTCACAAAACCCACCCACTCCCAGGCGGCTTTCGCATTAGCCATTTCCCAGCGTCCCCCCTTATTCGCTGCGGCGAAAATCACACACGAAAAGATTTTCCGTACGGAAGGGGAAAAATATGCCGCGAGGGAACTATGGACGGGAAGCGTTAACACGTTCGCTTGGTAGAGTGCGGGTTCTTTTCTTCCGTGTTGTGGGGGCGGATGTGCTGCGTAAAAGCAGCGTCTTCCGAAGTCTGGCTCAACTGGGGTCTTGTTTAAACGCCGCAACTAATTAATCCCCCTTTGTGGGATATTTATTGTTTGGGATTTTTCGGGGGGCGGATAGCCATATACCGGAATCGTGCGAATGTATGTATATATATATATGGACTTTGCGCCTTAGATTCTGGCCTAGGGCGCAGCGGCTGGTTACTTACTTGATGATCTGCGAGTTTTCCAGCCATCGGGGATGGCATGTCAGGCTAAATGAAGATGTAGCCTAACAGAAACCCTATAGTGGGTTTAGCCCGTAGATCCAACTGGCTAACGCACAACCTAGCGTGAATGCCAACGGAGAGCGAAAGACGGATGGCATAGGATTTTAACTAGCCCCGGGTATTGCACGTTTATATATCCGCACTAGTTATTATCACTATATCTCCCACATCAGTTCTCATCACTACCACCTCCAGCCTGCCCGTAGTACCAAGTCTGTCTTAGCAGATGCATCAGAAAAAAACATTTTTTTTTTTTATTTTTTTTTTTTTTCTAGACATACGGGGATATTAGCGTAGTATCTGATGGGAGATTTACGTATTATATATATATACAAAACTGTCTAAATACTGCATGATGAGATATATGGGTCGGATGGATGTATTCTGGCTCGTGCTGTTTGACGGGATAAATAGGGTTTGAAGGTGCTGACAGTACCTTTCGTGAGATGGAAAAAAAAACGACAATGTATGCCTCCCTATATATATTACCTATCGGCGTCTAAGATAGCTTCGCGGGTTTCCGAAGAGTGCTTTAGGGTATTTTTCGGGGAAATCTCTTCTAACATGTCATGTAGTGTACATGCTCTTGTTTTTAAGTCGGGGTAGTTGTATTTTTATTTTTGTTGTCCATCTGCACTGAAAGGGGAAAAATTAAATAAATCTGGGGTTAACGCTTTTTTGAAGGTGCTTTTTTAGACGGCTCCAAAGCGTGCGAAAGCCGGGTTTATATCTAGGGGGAATTTTCCGGCCTGTTTTTTTGGTTTTTTTTTCTTCCTGGGCTTGTTTTCGGCAGGATGTATGGTTACGGGTATAGCGTGTCGATAGCCGACCAGTAGTCGTGCGGCCTGCAGGTGGGGAGAACATCTCTTGCGGCGTGTTTCGGGAGCGCTCTGTAGTTTTAGGGGTGGGGTTGGTTGCTGGTGTGGTTGTTTAGGGAGGCTGCGGCATGACACTTTGTGTGGAAGTTGGGGCGTGACTGTAGTATAATGGGATATTCAGTGATGGGGGAGGAGCGCCCGGAAAGGTCGACTGCTGGGTGCCGTTTGTGCGGAGTTTCGTGTTATGCTTCATGTGTCTAAACCTACCATGCCCGGTAACTACTATAGTAGAATATCTCGCTTTAGCTTTTTCTATATAATCTCATATATTTTTGGGCAATATATAGTGCTCTACTGACCCTAGTTGCGTTTCACTCGCTTTTATATCTGCCCTGGCGATTTCTGTACTTCTTAAACGCAGCCGGATATCTTCTCTTGTATGTACCGTACGGCGGATGCAAATCGAGTATCTTTGCTGTTACTATTGGCTTCAGTGATTTAATTGTCCTAGGGATTCGGCGAATGAATTCTGATCGTGTCGAGTGAAGAAGTGGAGATCTAGGAGGAGCTTATTTCAAATCTCTTGAAATCCTTTCTATCCTAGGTGGGCTGCGTGAGCGCGAATTAGAGGACAGGGAAGGGGTTTGGATGTTTTTCGGGTGGCTTTTAAATATATATACCTTAAGCCCCTCCGCCAGGGAGTCCACCTCCGCCAGAGAGATATTGGTGTTTTCTTACTTTAGTAGCTTGCACCTCGTATGTGCCCCCGAACTACTTTCACTTTTGTTTATTCACCTGTAAATTCTTTCAAGGGTGAAATCGCTCTGCGAGGATATATCGTCTTGCTGCTCATATTGCGGGGTTTTTAGATACCAGCCACTCACTATATAGTCGACCGGCTGGAAGACGCTCTCACAGCTCAGGAACTTACTGGGAAAATGATAAACTGGAGTGATAACAATATTTTAACACCTATCATATATCCGCCTATCTGATAGTCTTAGGGGTCTATAGCTATATTGTAATACCCCATAACCTATCCCCTCTAACAAAAGGGCTTCTGCGTAGCTGTTAGTTAGAATGGACTACGGAGTCTTGAAGCGTTGGAGGGAATAGATCCTTGCGGGGGTTTGTGACAAAAGGGAATAATGCTAGAGGTTGGCAAGCTAGGGGGAGGAATTTGTAACTCCGCGGTGACAGTATTCCTCGGATTGCGTCCCCTAATTCTATATGTATATATTTATCTGAGAATGGCTAAATGTAGAGTCCGGGTAAAGCAATTCCAACCTCTTTTCCTGCTTCCTGGTCCTTTCAGTCTCGAGCTCCTCCCGGGCGCACCTCACAAGCTTCTGATACCATTAGCAGTCTAGACTACCATTGGGCTAGCTTCTGGTCTATTCTAATATATGTAGACTAGACTAGATGGGGCGCTCTCTTGGCCTATACCGACTAGACAAAGGGATAATCTGGACTGACCTGGTATATTCAGAATATTGTTTCAATTGGAACTTGACTTAATATACCGCCGCTTACTGAAGCGATAATAGCGGCGACGTTTATTCGCATTTGCGGGCATCTAGTGGCGGTGTGAACGACGGGGGAGAGTTTGAAAGGACGAACAGGAGGCAGGAGAGGAGACGACAGAAGCCGGATAATGAAGGTTCACGAAAGCTGGAGAATGACACAAAAACACGAGGGATGGTGGGAAATTTTGGCACAGCGGTTGGATAGGTTGGTCGGTCAGACGGTAGACAGCAGTCACGGCGTAGTCACAATGTAAACAAAATTAGGGCTTATGGCTGAGGGGGTGAAAAGCTTCTTGGTTACCTTGACTGCGGATCTACTCTCAGTGCTGCTTATATGCCAGCTGGAGGACTATGGCATCGTCATGATGCTCATTGTTGAAACTCTAGATTGAATCGTTTGTATTAGGTACAGAGGGAGAGAAGGTGACGCGGCAGAAACTTCGTAGAGAAAAACTTTTCGACCGCTAGCGATTTGGGCTAGCCAAATAGGAGCCACACAATTTGGCTGGCTCCTATTTGTCATTATAGAAGAGTCTCGGGTAGCTCTACACCGCCCGCGATACATGATATTCCAACACTCATTTCTGTTAGGTTTACCTGCGCCGCAATTGCGCCCTATGCTCTAGGGATTCTTGCTTCGGACTCGCCTCCAGCAATTTCCGAACCGTGAGCTAAGGTAATATACCGTGGCGGCGGTGAGGCATACTGTAGCGGGCAAATTGCTAGAGAAATCGAGAACAGCACCCAGTGTGCACCGACTGGTCGGGGCAGCTACATAGGCGTCCTGGTTTCTAGTACGGTAGATGATAGAATATCCACAAGAATAAAAGCAACCCAACTCCATTCTAGACAACAAGAGCTCTAAACCTAACGCGCGCCCAGTCCGGGCTACTAAATCCCCTGCAAGATATATAATGTTATTCTGCTGGTATATGACCTGTTTAGAGATGCCCTTTGTGTGATGATAAATCCATCCGGGTTTTTGCGTCTCCGCGGATTTTAGGGTCTGGGGCCTCCTTGTCTCTGGCGGAAAGAATGTAAGTTAGAATAGTCCAGGTTATGGTGTGTATTCAGTTTTTGGCTACGGGAAACGTATGGGTGCCTCTTTGCGCTGCGTAGAGTAGGGAACTGAACCGTGATGAGGCATTCACAGCTGCGCGGTGTAATACCATACAGCTCCCCTTTTTCAGTCTGTGGATGCTGATGGCTGTCCCATACTTTTCCTTATGTGCGGGAAGGCTAACGCTAACTAGAAAAACACCGACGGCTGTTGTTGGAGTAGAAGATATGCGACCGATGATTCTTAGCTAGGTATAGGAGTTCTCGACCTTAAGGAGCTGCCCGGCCGACGGTTATGTTGTGGCGAAAGCTCCCATCGGCAACGCCGTTGGTCGAGGCCACTACTTGAACAGCTATATGTCGCTATCTTGGGTAGCAGAGAATGGGGGCACCGAGGTGCCGTTAGATAGGGATGCTGGCTGGCCTTAATCATGGTTCGCAATTGCTTGGGTTGAAAAGAGTGGATAGAGGCGAGACACAAGACTGCTCTGGTCGAACACACCTATTCTGGGCCGGAATAAATAGATCCACAAGGTGGAATATGACAACGTTACCGCGCCCCCCCAACACCTAGAGGTGCACATCAATATGCTCAAGACATGCTAGCAAGTGTAAGGCGAGCAGAGTCTTGATCATTAATTAACCTCCTTGTTTCCCCATCATATAGAAAGATACTGTTCGTTCTTTGATCAACGGGTTAAACCAGTGTTTACCGCATTGTATATACTCCCACCCCCGATTTACACTGGTTTATATAGTTTATTATTTTGGATTTTGCTTCTTCAGGTCGATTTGGTTGTAGGCTACTTTGCGCTGTCTATCGATTTTAGCTGGCTGCTTCATTAAATTAACCAACATAAGGACTGAACCTCTAGCTAGAGTTAAGCCTAGTCGCGGACTGCATTTTCCCTAGCTACATGTACGTGTCTGGCCTTTTGAGTTGGCCACTCCCTGGAGCGTACGCGGTAGGCTTTATGGCAGTTGGGAGGCAAGCCTCACAACCACCACCAGTGCGCTTCGCTTACTCTACAAACTAGGCAGACGTGCTCAGGCGGCTCTGGGAAGTAACTGACCCCAAGACCTGCCTGTATTAGCTTACTTACTTACTCATAGCCACAAGGCTGGTGGGGTGGGGATAGCATCCGATATCGGGCTTATTGGGAACAAATGACTGTTGCCCGGCCGGTGGGCTATTTGGGGTTGGACCCGTGATTTGCTCCAAGACCGTAGATGCGCGACCGCAGGCTTTAGCAATAACCCAGAAAGATGTCTTTTGAAGTTAACTAAACCCCGCGATAATACACTCTACGAGCGCTAAAGATGCTGCCCGACTCTCGCCAATCTGAGGACGGAAGTGGACATTCTCGGTCCAGCAGGGTCTAGACTAAAAAACCGGTAGCGGTCATGCTATATCCCCACCACGCCTGGTAGATGATCAGATTACCCCGCCTCACTAATAGTCTACCCCATAGTCAATGGAAACCTATCCTCTATGGCGTTTAAGCGACTGACCTATTGCCGTATTGGCTTTTTTGGCCTCAAGTCTCGCTTCTGGGAGTACAACTGGTAACTGGCGAATGATAGCCAGGCTAAGCAGCATCCCCCTTGACCACAGAGTCGTTATTTGAGCCACCCCCCACACTATTCCCGGCACCAGCTTCATCTGGAGGAGTACCAGCCTCGTCTGAAGGAGAAGGACGACTCCTCCGGCGGGACGCCAACTTACCAATAGCCATCGTCAGCGAACCGGATACTGAAGAATTAGGGAAACGGAGAGGGTATTACGTAAGAGCGTAGCACTCCTATAACGTCCTTCACCGTAGAGATTTGGTTTTCTAGCACCCCCATTCTCTGAGCCAGCAGAAACGCCTCAACGCGAGAGTTATAGTGCCGCTGCTTTTGTTTCACCAACGCAGCAGCAGTATCAGCAGCAAGCTGGATACGAGAAACTAAGCGGATAAACTGCGGCGGTATCTTTATAAAAAGTGCCATAAAATTAACCGTCTGACCCTTGAGACTAGGGCAGAAGAGCGATGACAATCTACCTTGTCACACTTTTTCCCAAGGCGCCTACAGCGCCTGCACCTCTCGTCATCCTGGCTATCCCGCGAGCAGATAAGCCCCGGAGAACGGGAATAGCGCTGGGAACATGGCAGGCAGCATGGCCGGGCGAGCTTGGGGGTCGTGCGTGGAGCGCGGGGTTTGAGACTCGCTCGACCGCGAGACATGGTGGCGGGGTGGTGATGGAGGTGCAAAGGAAGTGGGGGAAAGTGGGAGGTGAAGGCCTTTTATAAGCGAGATATTTGATATCTGATATCTCCGATGAGTAATAGTTGGGTCCAGCCCTAGCCCTAACTCCGAGCGAGGGGATACGGGGGGGGGATCGGGATAAATCGGGGAAATCCAGTACCAGCGCTTCCAGGGGCGTACGCAATCAGATGGCGTTGATGGGATTTATGGAAGCCCTCGCTGTATATAAATTTTTTCCGTTGGCGACTCCGAACGGGATTTATATTCCGCGTCGTCGTTTTGCTGGCGTCACGCCCTTGGCGAGCGGTGTCGTTGCGCCTTATCCGCCTGGCCAATAGGGGGTTCGCGTACCACACCACATCAAAGATACAGCATTCTCGTAGTGTAGTCATCGCTACCTATATGGACTCGTGACGGGAGCGCAGACGTCAGGTAACTGTTTATGAGAGAGACATGGATCGACTGTCGTCTGCTCGTTCCATCCTATCTGGGGTCTGGTGCTTAGTTTACGCCGGCGTGGGCGGTGGCTTCCCCAAGCATTCTTCTGCGTGAGGGATTGCATATATGAGTCACTCTGGCGATTTTTACCCACGCGGATAGGCTGGTAATTGCTAGGAGGCGTGCAACGCGGCCTGGCATAGATTTCCCCCCGCTCCCCACATCCGCCGCACAGACAAGGGGTCGCGCTTATGCTATAGAATACTTATACTGGTGAAGGTTATGCCAGATACAAATCGAACTAGGGAATAATATTTTCAGAAGGACTGGCAACGGGTACCATGGGGAACCCCCAACAGGTCGAGTAGGTCGGCTCGGCCTAAGTTAGTGAAGCTGGACCGGTACCAATACGTCCACCGCTATTTTTTGATACAGCCACCGCTTTTGCGCGGCCACCGCCCTTTTGCGACCACTACTAGTTGATGATATACGCAAGGGAAGTTGGCACATCAGCTTTCTCGTTCTAGCCACCGCACATACAGTGGTAAAAGTCCTTACGGAAGTACTACACGGATTATCTACCGGCGACTGACTTTTGCGGGCAAACTGTGCCACTCTGGAAGCTTACGCTAGTCTTTCCATATTGTGAGAAGGAATTTGTATATGTAGGCTGATGATACTGAGGTGTCCGTAGAATAGGGTGATAGTTCGATCACTTATTGTTTAGCTGTCGAGTTCTTGTGGGGTCATGGCGGGGTAGTGGCCACGCAAAGGCGGTGGCCACATCAAAAAAGGGCGGTGGAGGATAGCGGGCCACTGTCCCCACCAAGATCGAAACTTCTAACGCCCATCCATCCTAGCCCTTGCCAAGGGCCAACATGGAGGTCAAGGCCTCTCTAGATCGAGGTCCATCCCACCAGGGGTCGGACTGAATCCGTAACTAGTTCGGCTGCCACAATCAAGATCGAGTTGCTACCATGCAGCTAGGTTCCCACCGCCGCTATCCAGCAAGCAGCCGAAGGACATATCTTAATCAAGTTCGCAAAGCGAAAGCTGGCCTTTTGGTCTTTGGTCGCTCGGCGCCCGATCCCACGATTAACTCTCGACACCCCATAGATACCTTACTGAAACCCCTATTCACCGCTAGTTGGGCCGTCAGGCTTCACTGCATACAGTCGGCTCACATCGCCAAGTCACTGGGACGTTGTGGGGATCGGTGGGTTACCTAAGCGGAAAGGACCAACTCTACCCAGTTATCTCAAACCCGACGAAGCACCCGCCCGTTCCGTGAGCGATGTGAGGTGGTGGAAGACTGCGGTGGGGGGTACTGTGGATCTGGCGGTATGGGGTGCCGCAAATAGATTCTACTATTGCGAATAGCTGCCGTAGTGGATAACCCACCATAGCCGCTACTATCGGAAATTTACTGGGTACCAAGGGTCCAGTCCACGTTACAATCAAAGACAAATGCCCACTCAGAATCTCTCTTTTTCCTCGGGTGTGACTAGACATCGCAAGAGAAATTACTGTTTAGGTGTAGGATAACCACAGTGGTGGTGATGGTGGATGTGTCGTCAAGAACCCTGTTGGTTGGTGATGGCGTCATGAGCCACGAAGCAAGGTGTACGCAAGGGGGAAACTCAACAGTCGCAACAGGGGGCCCGCAGTTTTACATAGTCAACTGGGTCGCCCACCTTCTGTAGCCAGAATTCGTCGGGTCTATCGTTAATCCTCATCGTACTGCCCACATCGTGATACCTGTCCCCCAATAAACCCCATCGGCTCTACTATCGTGGATCAAGCCGAATCTCACAAGGCAGTCTGCTGCCGTCTTGTCGAGGAAGGCGATTCGCTATCATATCTACTTTGGTGCAAATCCTCGTGGGGGTTTGCAGGCCACTACAATGTGAACTACTGCGGTTTGCTAGATTTAGAGAGGCTGGGTGTAGAGACAGCGGCTATTCCCTCGCCTTTTCGAGTTCGATAGGAGCTCTGAAGTTGCTAGCCCACTACCTAAAAGCAGATTCCAGTCATACCGCGCTAGCTACCATCAAAACAGTCTACCAAGCAGAGCTGTCGTTAGCCCCGACGGGCCCCAGATGTGCGATAGATCCGCAAATCGCAAATCGCAAACCACCTTTTGAAAGATCTGTTGAACTACGCTGTGTCTAGCCTTTGGTTGCGGTCGGTCCTACTCAGGTGATTCCGATGGGGGTTCTATTGCAAAATCTCGTAGAGTAGAAGAGTTTAATTGTAGATTACATTGTGTGTGGCCCCTCGGTGGCAGAGTTTTCTAGCCTCCTGTGGGCCAAGCAGCTACTGCGGGTTTAGCCCTAGGTGGCGATCGTAGCCCTTCCATCCAATAACAATAAATTCTCTAACGACCTATGGCCCTAGAACTAGCGCCCCGCAAATGATGGAACTTAGGTTTGAACGAACTGGTAATACGGCTACTTTCGTCGCGTGCGTTCTACGCCTTAACTCACTTTGTGCTCTATCCATTTGGTGTCGGCCTCATCAAATCCTCATTCCTACATTACCGCCCCCCCCACTCCCCTTCTCCCCACACATCCTATGCTAGCGCCACTCATGAGACAGCTGAAGCCTGATAGACATGCAAGGCAGAGCTCTCAAGCAGGGCACGCACTAGTTGACGCACTAGTTGACGTGTAGTAGAACTAGTCAAGCGGTTACGTATCGTCCCGACCGTTAGATTCCCCACCCCGCGAAAAACCCCACACCCAGTTAGTGCCCCGGGCTGCCGGCGGTAAAAACGGGGGAAAAGGAAAAAGGGAAAAAAGAAAGCAATCGATCAATCAATCAATCAATCGGTCGCCCCGCCCACTTATGGTGTGGTGGGGCGGGGAGGGGGGAAAGGGAAAAGAAAGGCCGGTTGGTTTTCCCGGCAGGCGGCGGCTAAATAAGATACCCCCCGGCCAGAAACTCCAGATGGAATGAATGGCTGGTGGGTGTTAGATAACGTCATGCAGATGCGGGTATAGATGTTAGCGGGGGTTGGTCAACGCGATAGCGGATGCTACTCTGTAGGGAGTTTTGGCGGCGTTTTTCTGGGAACGGAAGGGTGTTGGGCGGTTTGTTTATTGATATAGCTACACCCGGATGGCCATTCATCTATTCCAGCCGGAGGGGGGGGGGAAAAAAAGGGAAGAATGCGACGACGTGATGCTTTTTTTTTACCCTAATCCCAAAACTACGACAAACACTCTAGCTATTTTAGTTGACCTCCAACCTCGAAAGAAAGGAAGGGAAAACAAAAACGAAGTGAAAGTAAAAAGAACCCGCGAAAGCGCTGATATACCTTTATTATACACACATACAACCCTATATTAGAAAACGAATGATCGTGGTTTTGATTTTATTTTTTACAATGAAACGAGTCTCCCATCATCATCCGTTTAGGAGCTCGGAGATGGAAATCCGTGCCCGCCTCTGCACCACCGCCGGTGGGGGCTTGGTGTGTCTGCGGCTAGTTTTGAGAGCGAGGTGTGGTTTTATAGTGCGGTAGGGTGGGCGAGGGGGAGGTGGCATGGTGTTGGTGGTCGGAGGGCGGGGGAGAGGTGGAGGTGATGCGCGTTTGGCGGCGGTTTCTGGGATTGTTCCTATCTGGCTACCTTGTTTGTTGGTTTCTAGCGGGCTTTGGGGGGTGGAATCGCTGACCCCGAGGTTGTTGTCGGGCTGGTCACATCTGGTTGTAGGGGTGGAGTGGTTTGCGCTTGGGGAGGGTTCTTGTGCGGTGTCAGCTTTAGCTTCCTTGGCTCCTTTGGTGACAGTTTCGGGTGCGAGGCTGGTGTCTGTTGTGCTTCCCTCTATCTTGCCACGGTTGCCAGCCTCCTCCTTCTCTAGCAGGGGGGACATGGCAATCCGAGTCTCGCCTGAATATCCTGTACCGTCTATTTCTTTCCCCCAATAGTTGCTTTCTTTGCATACTCCGTCCCTCCGCACTCGAGGCGAGGGGGTTAGGGCCTCTCGATGATTTACTATAGGAGATGCAACACCATGTTGCGGTGCATCATTCTGTCCTAATTTATCACCTACTGCACTGTTGCCGGCTACGGACTCCTCTAAACCCGAATCGCTATTCCGAAGCGATAGAGAGTTGACATTGACATCAACCTCTGGGGACAAAGATGCCCTGCAATGGGGGACCGGTTCAGGCGTTGTTAGGGCTGGGCTGTCAACAATGGGCCGGAGTGCCGCCGGCGGTGTCTCCGGTATCGTCTCGGATGTGTTGTCAGCGTCGCAGGCGGTGGTTTCGGAGTTGGTATATCGTAATAGCGGAGGAACCTCTACAGGGGAGCCACGGCCATCACCAAAGCTGTTTATCTGTTGCCGCTCCTGAGTCGTTACCACACTCTTGGCTGGGCGTTCCTTTGATTCTTCGCGCTGCTTAGCGGGCGGCATAGGGTGTTTCTGTAAATCCTCACCACCCTGTCCCAAGTGGCGGTATGGCGGCCGACTGTTAGGTGGCGATTCTAGCTCTGGTGACTGTTCGGTCGTTGGTGGGTTGGTGTGGGTGCTCTCATCGACGAGGTCGATCCATGCAACGCTAGGTTTAGCCCATGCTGTCGGTGTATCCACAGTCTTTGAGATTTGGTAGTGGTGTACTTCCTTGTCTGGGTCTATGGCGACTTCCTGCGGTGTTGTTGGAGGAGTCCAGTTTCCAGCGCCATCCGATTCAGGGGTCTCGTCGTGAGCTATGCTGCCGCTTCTTTTAGCATGCCGATCAGCCCTAGCAGAAGGGTTGGCGTCATAGTCAAAAGCTGCTGCCTTTCGCTTTTTCGGTGATGGCGACAACGACGTAGGTGATAATGGAACGCGAACAGAAGTTACTAGCGAACTAAGGCCTCTTTCCTGTAGGTTGATATGCTTTGTATGTAAGTTGGGCGTGGCAACGATGATGGTGTCTCCAATTTCATCCTTTGCACCACGTAACCTGGACCCTCGGTGCTGCCGCTTGACAGAACCCTTTTGGATCTGCTTTGACGCCTCGAGAGAGGCAATTCGGGGTGATCTTGCCGCCGCGTTGAAGACACCCATCTTGCCTCGCCTGTTGCTGTGGTTGCCGTGCGGTCTGCGTTGCTTGCGACCGCTAGTGTCGACAATGAAGAGTCGCAGAGAGCCTCCCGGGAGATCCGCGGGACATAGGCCACCTTACTTTAAAATGCGCAACCAGGTCAGCACAGCCCGACGCTCACCGATCGAGTCAAACGTTGGTTTAATAAGGTAGGTTTTGCGAGCAAAAAATAGCGGCGTCCAACCCACCTTTACGTGGTTCAGCACAGTCAGGCTTTAAAAGCTGAAACGCCACCGCTTGGCCGTACCTCTGTTGACAGATTTCTTGGTTACGCCAGGAATCCGTTGGGCGCCTGTCGGAAGCGTGCGAGCAGTCCTCAATTGCCACCAGAAGGTTCGAAAGTGGAGAGCATCCAGTGTAAGTGACGCAGGACAGTGCTGGGTGGGGAGGGGCCATGCTAAATGGCAGACAGAGCGTCGGCGTTCGGGGTGGGAGCGGGTGCGGGTGAAGGCTAAACCACCCACATCGGGCGCAAACCCCGGGGCTTCACCAGCAGCCAATTGATCGCCAGCGCCGAGCAGATCGCCCCCGGCCTTGCCGTTCTCACACCGGCCAAGAGACGCCAGGAGCCCTCTCGTTTCCGGGCGCGCGCCACGCATCCCACCAATCTAGATTGCAAGCACCCCGGCGTCGGTGCCATGCGGAGCCTGTTGGGCTGTCCTGCCTCCTGTCTGGCTGGGCTGTGGTGTCGAGGTGCCAGTCGAGCGGCGTGGGATAGGCTGGACGGTGTGATGCAGGCCCGCGCGTGGGATGTGCAAATGGCGGTACGAGGGCAAGACCAACGGGTGAGAGGTGAAATGTGAAGGCTAGAGAAGCTGAAGCTGGCGGTTTCTGCTCGTCACCCCGCACACGTAATCGCCCGTGCACGTGACGAGCAGCCAGTCCTGCGCCACGGAGTTGTGTCGTCCTGCTTGTTTCGGAGCCTGCGAGTCGCCGTGTGCTCCGTCACATCCAGCGGACGTGGACTAATGAGAAATGTGGTACGGGACATGTCCGTCAATGCCATATCAACTGCGATCCTATCGGTGGCCACGCCCCTCCGCACTGCACCAAGGCCCTGGAATGGATGGCCAACTGGGCTGGGGACCCAGGCTCCTAACACGAGGTGGTAGTGTGTACACAGGAGGATCACACCATCCCGCCTAGATATCGCCTTACTTGTGCGGTGTAGTGACACATGGCGTTTGGGATCGGGAGATCTGCCTCGCAGGATGCCGGTAAACATACAACAAGCCGGTCAACTGAGGGTGAGTGGTGTGGGCAGCTGCTCCATCCCAACGTCCAAATACAGCTCCGTGCTGCTCTTGGGTCGGCCAAGCATGCTAGGACGTTTTGATCCGCAATTGCGATGTAGGGATGGGGTCAAGTCAACAGAGCGTGTTTTTCCGTGGCAGAGTTAGCTTTACAGGGGAACCTGCGCATAACAGACCCAGTTACAAACAAAACAAAACAAAGACCGACGCGGCGACCACCAATCTAGGGAGCGGATATCTGTTAATGAACCCTAGGGTAGCTACTTGCCGCACTTGGTTATTTATTATGAAGCTACGACGAGGAAGCGGCTTCTAACGCGACGGACAGACAGTACGTGAGCTCCCAAGCATGTCCATCTTATCTTGCGCGATTAGACGCCTCCATCCCAAGAGGCCTGGACAAGAGTCATCTTCGGTGCAGGCTTTGGCGGCCGGCATTTCAACATTTTCTGTTCGGGAGGCAACAACCCCCAGATCCGGCTGACTGAAACCAGGCCCGCGAGCAGCCCCTGCACACATTCGTCTAGCCGTCAAGCCGTTCCACAACGCTAACCAATTCCCCATAGTAAAAACCAAGGAGACTTACCTGGCCTTTGGCAGCAGGCGCAGTAGGTGGCTAGTAGATTACGAAGCTGGGTAGGGCACCTAATTGCATCCGTAATGAATCGCGGAAGGGAGAATTGGCCTCGAGGGCCGATTAGAAAGCGTCGCTTATCGATCGCACCGCTTACCATACGGGGGCCATTTCCAAGGGAGGAGCACGAACGGCCTCGAATCGACAGTGGCCCTAGTCACTCCCTGGCGCCCCCTACCTCCTAGCCCCCGCAGCATGCTCCGTTACACGTAACGAGGCATGAAGCTCATATCCAGCGTTGACGGCACGTTTGAAGGCCTGGCCCTAGTCTGTCTCGGATCGCTGCTGGCTCGTAGTGTGGCGCTCAAACTGCAGCATGGGGGTCTCGTTTGCGTGCAAATCGATAACACTCAATGATCCAACCCAAATAGAGCCTCTCCTTTACGAGGCAGTCCAAGACCCCGAAGGACCGCCATCCCCTACAATCCTAGAATTGGGGCTTCCTGGACCGATCGATCTTGGAAATTGCCACCAACCAAAACCGTGCAGCCAACCGAAGCATCAGTTAAACACAGCCCCCGACTCCGCGAAATGTGTCGATCCCCAACCAAGGGTGGCACGGCCCACTTCTCGACCCTTCACCGGCCTCAAGATTCTCGTCACGGAAAAAGAAAAGAAACCGAACCCAAGCCCTGCGGCCCAGTCGCACTACACCACGGCTGTGAATCTCGTAGGTACAGCTGCTAATTGGGAAGGAGACTAGCCGTCATGGACGGTAGCGCGGCACCGGAAAAAGAAAATGGCCGGGCGGGATATGGTGATGAGCGGTCTGGGCCAACAGGACGCGTGCGTTGCGATCCGTTTGCCCATCGTAGTTACTCCCGCTTTGCTAGTGCTGGTGTGTGATGCTTTGGGTCACATCTCGGTTGCACACCAGCGCGGGTGGTTGGTTCGAGTCTTCTTGGTTTGGGTGGGGGCTAAACCCGGGTGGCTTTGGATCGTGGCCCGGTTGGCTGGGGAAAGCTGCATGGTCCGTGTGTCCCGTTTGGGCTTTCGTAAGAGGGTAGACTAATTGCTCGTTGAATCAGCTTAATAGCCTTACTCCGCCTTGGGGTATCCCCTCGACTGCGTGTGCTACTTATTGCTCGTTCTGGGAGAGCAAGCTGGTATGTCACGACCCGTCTATTGTACGTACGCTGCTCAGTTTTGCCCCTAGTCAAGTGTGCTTGAGCCTTACTCGGGCCCAAGCAAAAGAGGATGCTAATGCTAAGCACGCCACCAATTTACCCACTTGGCTAAAAACGAGATAAAGAGACAATCTTTATTTTCATGGCTTTCAGCTAGCAACCTCCAATGCTTTGTACCCGAGTGCTCACCAGCCATGTACCGACTGTAGCATCCCGGCTATGGCCAGACCTTACGAATTGCTAGCTATTGAGACGCAGAACGGGGCGCACGCACTAACTGTCTATTTATTCTACGACGCATAGGCAGTCTACCACGTAGACTAACTGCTACGGTAAGATCATCTTAAAACGCACCCCTCCAGAATCTCCATAGAATGGCAAACAGGTGGCAGCTTGGGTTACACCGAACAGAGTGTTTTGCATATTGGCGGCTCACTTAGCATGCCCCCAACCAGGCACACCCTTAACCCCTTTTCGTTGCAAAACCCCCTTCCTAGCCCTGTTTCTGCACCAGTTGTAGTGCGGACGTCGACCGCCGGCAAATACATGTTTCTACCGTTACCTAACACAAAGTGCATGTACCACCTCACATAGCCCCATTCAACGCCCTAGTAACCAGGAACACCGCCCCGAATGCACACTCAATGCCCAATTGAAAACGCCCCATCGTAAATGCCCTCACGCAGCTACCACTTCTCCTCACCGTATGGGCAATTAGATAGACTACCACACTGATCAAGGCTCATGTCACGTGAGTACCACTGGCGGCTGTCAAAGCCGGGCTCTACACAGAATTTCTATGAGCCCGGTCGCGGCGAATCAACTCTAATGAAGCTGCTCTCCCAGCCTGGTCCGCAAAGAGCGGTGGTCTCGACGAATACCCAATCATTACAGTCTATCCTTCCTATCGGGGCACACCGCTCAATGTATCCCTAGAGAGTCTGTTACGGTCTATTACAGCCTCCGCCAGCCACCAAATCCTCAGGCAAGGCCCGTCTCCGTTTAGGCATAGTCAGTTACTCTTGGAGCCTAGTTATGGGCGAGCGAGGAAAAATCGAAATTAATCAGATGCAGTGAAATGGAACCTCCAGTCTCCCAGTAATCGAGAACTCTCTCGCGGAGTTTGTCTCTTTAGTCATGTCCTAATAGACCATCATATCTCAATTTTGCAAAGGATTGCCACCCATCCGGCGTTCGAATCGCCCATCAAGATTCATGTGTCCGACCGACTAATAACGCCAATTTTAGTTGCCCTAGACTTTCCCCACCGGGGAGAAACACCAGAGGGTATTTACGGATATAAGGCAGAAATCTCTTGCCAGTCAATCGATGGCGATAATGACGGCTTCCGCTTTCTCAAGTCCGAAACAATCCGAAGGGCGATTGAAGACTCCCTACAGGCCAGCCTCGCGGTCGAGGACCCACTGAAGTGATAGTCACGCAGAGGGCGATACGGGATTGCCTTTCCTATTCCACTTTCCTGGGCCCCGCGCAATTAGCCCGGAGACGCCGCAGGAAAACCGTCTGCAGACCAACCCAGTCGACCCAGAGCCAAGCGGGTATACCATCTTAGTGGGTATCACTTATATCTCAGTACACCAAGGTAAAGAACCAGGCTGATCTCACCTCCCATGCCGGCAGAAGAGCGCACGTGACAACACGAAAACACCCACGCATCTATCAAGCCACAACACCCTCAACCCAATTAATAGAATACTCAAGAAAGAATAGGGGGCTATTTCCCCGTGGGTAAAATGTCCGCGGCAGCATACCCAGGAGCCAATTCGAGTTAAAAGGCTAGGGATATATTAACCCTATAGGGTTGTACAACGCAGGAGGGTAGCAATCGGGCCGAAGTTCAACGGGACGCTGCCGTGGAGTTATGAGTTTCTATTGGTATTCTGGGGGATATGCCCGGTGAGTAATTAGTCCCCCTCGCTCGCACATAGATTATTCCTTTCCTTTCCTCCGTGGGTTTGTGTCTGCGTGGATAGGAGGGACGTAAGGTGGGTAATCAACAGGCCTTATTTGTGCTAGCTCTACCTTATCTACGAGATATTTACGCAAATACCCAACTATTTCCCAACTCCCTCCGGCACAAGGTTTCATTTGCACGTTCCCATGTGTGGGGGCAAAGGAATTCCTTAAGTGGAAAGCCGTGAAAATTTGGGTTTCCTCATCTACGGTCTTGTTTTTTTAAAAAAACAATGTCGGGTACCCCAAAATTGATAGCGCGTTTAGCGTTAGCAACCTCTTTGCGACTACACAAATGGAACACCCATGGGATACCGTACTATCGCATCTACCTCCGCATCTCGCGCGGTAAACTTATTTTCCCCTAAGCATTTCGCGCTTATTTACCGCCGTTCTATAACAGTTTGATTCGCAGGTCTGGGGGACTGTTGTGATGTGCCTCGCCGCCGCCGCGGCATCGCCACGAACACAGCACCGCGACGGCAGCGGCATTGCGACGGTCGCGGCATGACCACGAACGCGGCATTGGAATTAGCATCGCATATGCAACGCCGAGCTGAGACCGCCACAAGTCTCATAGCTCGGATTACGAACCTACGAGCCTTCCGCGGCCTCCTATGCTGTGCTGGTATTGCGAGGAGGATGTTTATAAGTAGAGGCAGTGCCTAGATAGAATAGTTAGTTAGACTAAGTCAGTTGGGAAATCTGCCACCGATAGGTACTGAGCCCTAATTTTTGTTTACATTGTGACTATGCTGTGACCGTCGTTCACATTTGCATTCGGCCGCCCGACCGACCCAATTGAATCGCTGCGCCAACAGGGACCGTGCAGTCCAGTGGTGTTGATCTACCCAGGGGTACTGGCATAGTTCATCGCATTAGTTAACCTCCATCAACTCCTTTTCTTTCATTACTTCTAACTACACGCACTACTAGCGTAGCTACATATAGCTCTACCTACCTCGAAATTAAAGACTAGCATCCTCCTCACTGGCGCTGGATAGCAAGAAGCCAAACACGGCACTCCACAACAGGCCGAGAAACACACAATCTCCGTCCTCTATTTCAAACCCACCGTAATATCTGGCACCTCCCACCTATATCCCCGTACTTCTCCGTCTCGTATTGCTGGCCCTCCACCTCTTCTCACCTATGATGCGACTTTTCGGCTCCGCACCGATTAACATCTAACATAGATGTCGTTGCAAAGTCTTTGTGTAGCTTGGTTTGCGTCGAGAAATTTGGGGGCGGGGGGTGTGGAATTTGGCTTTTGGAGGGGGAGGTCGGGAAGGGGGTTGTGAGGCAGTGCTGAGAGAGACGGTAGAGGTGCTTGGGGGGAAGGATTTCGAGACGGAGGCTTAGTGGGGCGTATGGGGAACGATAGGACGCCAAACCTTTACACCGTCAGTCTACCGTTGGGAAAACCCCAGCTACACAACTTAGAGTACAAATACTGCCTCAGAGCAGCATACTAGCTTCAATCACCTAGGCCGCGTGTTCCTGTAAGATAGGCCGCTACTTCGTTGGGCTTTGTAGCACCCCGACTAAATTTACAACAGCAGCGCCCCGCTCCGTCTCACCCCACCGAGGACACGGAGGGCGTAAAACTAGGGTTTGAAACACAGGGAGAAGGAGAGAGATTTCAGCGCCAGGGCAGGGGATTTTTGGCGGCTTAGACTCAGGAGAGGAGTCTTAATCACGTGCATGTATTCTATCCAGCTCATCACGTCATCGACTTCACGGTCCGACAATCTCAACCTCCAATCCGCCCAAAAACAGCCATTACCCAAAACCCTCACGCCCTAGCAAACTATGCCCAACGTCCTCATAATCGGCGCAACCCGCGGCCTCGGCGCCGCACTCGCCGCCCGATACGCCACTCACCCCGACACCACCGTATACGCCACAACGCGGTCCTCCACACCCCCCGTCGCTTCCAAAAACACCATCTGGATCCCCAACATCGACCTCCTCTCCCCCACTGTAGGCCCCACTCTCGCTGCCGCGCTCTCCTGCCCCCTCACAACCACTATCATAACCGCCGGCATCTTCCCCGCCGAAACTCTCTCCACCCTCGACTTCGCCGCCGAGGTCAAAACCTACACCACCTCCGCCATCGCCCCGCCCTTTATCGCAGCCTCACTCTGCAAAGCAGGGCTGTTGCCCACTGGCGCTAAGTTTGTCCTGGTAACGTCGGAGGCCGGAAGTATTGCGCTGAGGCATCAGAAGGAGGGAGGTGGGAATTACGCGCATCATGGGAGTAAGGCGGCGGGGAATATGGTGGGAAGGTTATTGGCGTTGGATTTGGAGGCCGAGGGAGTGATTATAGGAGTAGTGCATGTAGGTTTTCTTTTCTGCCCACCTGTTCTTATGTGAGCGTTAGGGTTGATTTTTTTGGTTGCCCAGCCGGGGTTCATGCGCACAGAAATGACGAAGGGTGTGGGGTACGATCAGTATTGGGAGTCTGGTGGCGGTGGGTTTCAATAGCCCCCCCCTTATAGCGTCCCAGCCCCCGCGCTTGCTAATTCACCTTCGTAGCTGTTACGCCTGATGAAGCAGCAGCTTCCCTAGTCGACTTTATCGATAATTCCCTCGACATGTCGAAATCCGGGCAGTTCTGGGCGCCTAGGGGACCGAGGTACGTTGTTTTACTCTTTTCTGCCTCAACCGTTCTTAGTCCAGGGACGTGCTTGGGCGCTAAAATACCGGGGTGTTAGGGATATCGGAACTGCTGAGGTGGTTATGGGAACGGATTTACCGACGCCACTGCAGTTGCCTTGGTGAGGTATAGTGGCGTGAGGTATTCAGTGTAAGTGCGCGGGGACTTGCCCATCACCCTCCCTTCTCGTTTCGCCCTGCTCCCCCACATTGCTCAAACAAGACCACAAAACAGACTATAGCCCACACGGTAGTCATCCCAACACGCCCCATTCTTACTCCCAGCATAGCCTAGCTGCATCCAATACAAATAAATCATGGCGACAACTACAAAACGCCCCTCGCGAATTCAACCCACAACCTCCCTCGAGATGCTAGCGTTCTAACAATAGATAGCGACCATATCCTAGCTAATGGACACGTAAATCCTACCACACGCGTAGGGGTGGTATTTCTGCTCTTTTGTAGCATAGAAACTAACAGGCATGTTATGTCAGGGGTTCACCCCTCTCCCCGTTTCTAAGCGGTCCCAGCCTAAAAAATCTCTACCCCCACTTTTGATGGACGTCCCAGCACCTAGCAGGGAAGTACAGAGCCAACCCCCCATCCCTATAGGCCGGCCCAGGGTAGGGTGTAGCCACAAACCCCCTTCCCACCGCCACGCCAAGCGCCATAAGTTCTCGGCAGACAGATTCCCTGAGATCTTACACCGGCAAAACGTTCCCCACAAACCCCGGGACGGGATAGAACGCGTTCTGTAAACTTTCAAAAGCTAGCATAGCATTCCCTAGGGGGCAAATGGTAAACCATAACAATTCGCAGGACCCGTCAGGCGGAAAGGAGGGGCTGGTATTTTAGGGGCGGCAAGCAGCTTGGCAGCCAACTAGTCATGTTACTCACTTCAGCCCTTACGGCTAGACTCCCCTACGAGCAGCATAGCCAAATGCACGGCGAACCCGCCGGCTTTCTAGGGGCGATGAATCGTTGACTAACACTTTGAGATTGGGGAGCCACTGAACCAAGTCGAAACACTACTCATCCATCCGCACCAGCTTTGACCTACTTTCTATCCCTCACTTGCTCCCACGCTTTCTCGAACCCCGCAGATCTAACCCACCTCGGACCCGGCGACTCTACAGAATCAACCGCTATATTTACGTCTCATCAGCTCTAGTCTCAGGCCCTTCTCAAAGGGTGCGCACTTACCCATACTCCCTACCCGCGTCCACCCCACCTTATCCCACCCAATCGTGCCCCCTCTGCCCTTACAATACCCTTCAGCTGCCCATGCAGCCCGAGCTGCCTTCGCCACATGCCCGTCGTCCTTACATTCCACTGCCCTCTTAAATACCGCCTCCCACCCCCCGCTAGGAACCATGTACCCCTCCACCTCCTCCCACAACAATTCTGGGCTCCGGCGCGACGCATACATTGCGAGATCGAGACGGACTTTCCAGGTCAAGAGGCGGGCCTTAGTCTGGGCGGGGATGGAAGGGAGGGAATGGAAGAGAGGGAAGAATATGGAGCTATTAAAGCAGTGGAGGTAGTAGAAGTCGAGTTTTATTTGTTTAGGTGGGTGTTGGGCCGCCGCGGTGTACCAGCCTAGGGAGCTTTTAGGAGAGTGGGGTCTTTCCTTAAAGCCGAGTTTTGCGCTCATTCATAAGGGGGTTGCTCACCAACAGCACTTATCATTTCTGCCGTCTCATCCTCTAGTTTCCCAGGCTCCGCGCTCCACTGGCTCGCATACCCAATCATCTCTTCTGGAGCCCTCTTCATAATCCCATCACGGATCTTATTCCCGTCTCCCCAGTCCGCCGCCATGCTCAATTTCTTATCGGCACGGATCTCATTCAGAAGATCTACAAGGGATTTTGTGCTGGGCTTCGCGGCTTTTTCAGCGCCGTAGAAGAAGGGTCCAAGCCAATTTTCGTGAACAGCAGCTTGGGCAAGTGCCTGTGCAATTATGGCGGGCTGTTTGAACTCGATGCCAAATCCGAGATGGATTATAGGATGGAGAAAGCCTAAGCACTTCTCTTTAGCAGGTGGGGATGGAACACAATTGGTCGGTACAATACAAACCCATATACAAACGGACAAGCATATCATCCGCCCCCTCATCCCCCTTGAAAGCGTATTCCTGTAACACCTCCTCCCACCCCAGCCTCTCAATCTCCTTCTGGAAAAATACTTGGAAATCGGACGAATATTCCTCCTTTCCGAGATACTTCTTACGCTTCTCATAGTCACCGAGCTCGTCCACGACTTTTTGGTGTATCGGCTCAGGAGGACGCTGGTATATCTTGTTGTCGTCATACTGCGTTTGTATGGTTTCTGGGGAGGCGCCGAGGGCATAGATTGTAAGTATATGGTGGACTATGTGGTTCTATGAGTAGCGTCAGGTAGCAGCTCTCTTGCAATGAAGCAGTCCGGCTATCCTACGTGAAATCCCTCATCATTATAAAATATATGGTTTCTCTCGTGGTTTTCCTGCAGGACCTCCGAGACCTTTGCGGCAGACTCAGCGGTTATGCCAGGGACGTGGAACATCCCCGCTTCGGACGGAGTCAGGTGGATCTTGGTAGCAGTAGCCATCTTCCGAGAAGCTCTAGTAGGGAGCACAAGAGCAGTATATACCGACCAGCTTCGGGGCCTTACTTTGGAGAACAATGAGGCGAGAAATCTAGGTGGCGACCCCATTCATGACGGCTGTTTTGAAGCCGTACGGCTCTTCCGGAGAGGTACGGAGTGCATGACGCCATGATGACAAACACGAATTGCGTTTTGCACGTGATCTGGCGTTTCGCTCTTGATCGACACTCCACACCGACTCCACACCAACAGAGCGACCCCACACCACACAACGACTCCGCGTCCACACAGCAACTCCGCCCCATGCGGGGTCAAACTGCACCACCAGCGGGGGCCAAAACTCCCAGTCCGCTGCGGGCGATGGCGCCGTCCAGGTCTGCAGATCTCCCGCCAAGGGAGAGATGGGTCGAGTCGGCCAGCGGTTCTGCACCATTGTCACAACGGTACTCCCTGCCTTGATGGGGGGGATTTGCAACCCAGACTAGAACCCGCCAGCAATGCCCAAGACCTCCAAGCAGCACCGCTCTCTCCGAGACCGCACAGTCAACAAGACCCAATCCTCAGTCCACTTTGTGCGACACCGTCCCCAACTTCCTCCTCGCCCTTCGGAAGACTCGCCCACCTGTTCCAGCCCTCCAAATCCTGTTGAATACTATTGCTCTAACCCCCAACCTAAGACTTGCCTGCAGAAGTGTCCAGCCCACGAGAGCAAGGCTGACAAAAGCGTCCCCCGATCCCGTGCATCAACCACATCGCCATAGTGGGTGTCCCATGGCCGCATCTCGTTGGCCGCCCGCGCCCCACCTCCCAAAACCAGACCCTTTGTCT
The DNA here is from genome assembly GCA_021527465.2 of Geoglossum glabrum. Lineage (NCBI taxonomy): Eukaryota > Fungi > Ascomycota > Geoglossomycetes > Geoglossales > Geoglossaceae > Geoglossum > Geoglossum glabrum. The sequence goes on from JAJDFE020000088.1 coordinate 72,045, forward strand.
TCTGCAGTGGGGTGGCCAAAATCCCAGCGCAGCGCATAGTACGCCACCTACCCAGAACGACTATATACAGATCACGCTATCCCCAGCAGCCCAAGCCCAGAACCTCAACAATCAATCCGCCAAAGCCTTACCATCTGTTACAGACTGCGACCAGAGAATTATAATAGTAATTTGTCTCGATGAGTGAATCCTAGCCACTATAATGTCCTATAGATCCGGCAGCGATCGTATCGATACACGCAACCCCAATGACCCTGCCAGCCCTGCCCTAGCAACCTTCCTCCACGCCCGGACCAGCACCGATTATTCCCCACTCCGTGACCACTATGACGATTACGACTTCCGCAACGACGGCGACAATGGCGAAGACGACGGCGACTACGCCGACCAACCAGGAGACGGGCGACGCCCACCCCAACTAGGCCTTGCTATCTCAGGCGTACGCGCACATCACCCAGCGCAGCACCACCGCCGCACCAGCAGCGGGATCAGCCTCTCCCGCAAACCTGTCGGATCCCGATCGAGTCCTGGATCGCCATGGACTCCAAAGACGTACACAATGTCAGAGCCGCTACTATCACCTACCTCGCCTCCACCGCCACCAGTAGCTGTTCCGCGGGGTTTGCGGTTCAGCCCACGTCAGCGGCCACCCTGGCCCCCAGACATAGAAGGAGGCGGCCGGGGACCACCTTTAGGCGGAGGAAGAGGAGGGGGGTTCTTACCCTCGTCTCGCGGCCAGTCTCCCGACGATTCATTGATGAGGAAGAGGTTATTAGGTGGTAAATTCACCAGGCCGTCACACCCCTTAGCGGAAAGTTAATAATCAACAAATCCCAAACTAACGAGCCCCTTCCCCAATCATAGACCTCCCCTGCAAATCCCACCAAAACATCGAAAAGCCCCGCCTAAATTGGCTCACAATAACTATAACGATCCTCGCTGTCTACTCCACAGTTTTCTCTGGCATCTTTCTCATAATCGCCATCACCCGGCCACGCTACGGTCGGAAGATTCAAACTAGAGGCGGAGGCATGTCTCCTAGTACAGCTACTTTACTGAGTGCCTTATTTGCGAAGACTATTGAGTTATCATTTGTCACAGTTTTTGTGGCCTTTTTAGGGCAGGTTTTGAGCCGGAGTGCATTTTACAAGGGGAGTAAGGGGATTACGATTGCGGAGATGTCGATGAGGTCGTGGGTTAGTATATCTTTTCTCTTTTATGCTAGCTCGCGTTTGCTGTCCCGCTACGGTTTACTTTTGGCTCGAGTAGTTTGTTGACGAAAGGTTTGGGGCAGATTATGCAACCTGGGTCTATGTTTGTGCATTGGGAGAGCGTCAAATACGCGGCATTGACGTTTCTAGGCATAATATCCCTAACTGCAGCGCTGATAGCTACGCTCTATACTACAGCATCTGAAGTCTTGGGTTAGTAAACCAGCCATCACTAATCTTTGGGGAAAACTCACCTATGGCGGGGTAACTCGGTTCCAAAATCTAAGGTACAACCACTAACCACCACATATATATGTATATACGCAGTCGCTCCTAAGCTCAGGCTTGGGCCCGTCGAAGAGAGGCTTTTACGCGCTCGTGTATCGACAAAATATGCCTATACATACTACGCAGCCAGCCATTGCCAAACGCCAATCAAGACTGACCCGGATTACAGCGGCACAACTTGCCTGCAGATCGACTATGCGGGCCAGTCCTTCCACAACTATGCGCAGTACTTGGCAGCATGGTCCAACAACACCAACACGGGCATTAACCTCGGCTCTGACCTGCGAACCAGGCCCAATGCCGTGGGGACGCTCTACAGTAACACAACGGTACACGGCAGTTGGGTCGAAATTAAAAATACCACTGAGGTATCTGAGAAATTTAAACGTATTATCAATAACGTCACAATGGCCATGCCACACACCGGCGTTTTCGCTGCAGCCCGCGAACCCACCAACAACATCCTCCAGCCTGATGACCTAGGGGGACTGGGCGAATACATCATCTCTGCATCCGTTCCATCCCCCTCCGTGAACGTTCTCTGCGCCAGCATGAACGAAGCCGAGCTCCACCCCTTCATCGAAGAAAACTGGCCCAAGAACGCCACAGACAACAGCAGCATCATCCCTTACTACCCTTCCCCGCTCAACAAAACGGTCGTCGACGACGTCTTTGGTTTCGGGAAGCCCTATGGCTCTATGAACGTCACCCGCCGCCCTCCAATATTCCCCAAACTCCCCATCGACTTCAACACCGTACTAAACGCGACTGGTTGGTTCGTTGACAGCATTTACCTCCTCGGGAAATCCAACAACGCAAATCCGCCGTATGTCATGTGTTCGCTGCGCTCAGCGCTGTATCCAAAATGCTCGACGCGCTACAATGCGTCGTCCAGTGGTGGCATGCTAATCTCCCACTGCGATGACGACACAGATCCGCTACAATATGCCAAGAGTCACCCGGAAGCACCTATCGGGTGGGTGGAACCTGACTGGGCGAATATCGCATCTGAGTGGGCGAGGTCGCTCAGCCTAAACGCTGGAATGTCCGACGGCAATGCGAGCAACGCGCGGTTGCTCACGCAGTTCATCCTGGGTGCCGACCCCGTCGAACCGGAGCCCGTATACCCCGCCAACCAGCTCCAGCCGGCATTACCATCCATCGCGGAGGCACTGGCCGTGTTAGCGGGCTACACTCTTCTCCTCTCCACCCGCGACTCCCCCCTCATCCACTTCTGGCAATACCTCCCAACAACCACAGAGCTCACCGAGCCGCAGTACGAAGCCTTCAATGCCAGCATCCGCGTCCAGCAATACGCCTCGGGTAGCACACAACCATGGCAAAATATCTTTTACGTTGTGCTAGCCCTCGTCTTCAGCACAAACCTACTCTGTCTCGTGTGCCTTCTCGCATGGCCTGGTCAAGTGACCGACTATACTGAACCCCAGAATCTATTCGCCTTGGCTATGAATTCGCCGCCGAGCCGGAAGCTTGAAGGGAGTTGTGGCGGCGGGCCAGAACACAGGCAGTTGACGGTCGGTTGGCGCATTATGCTGCATAATGAGCATGAACATGTGTATTTGATGGACGAGGAGGAGGCCAAGGAGGAGGAGCAGAAAGAAGATATAGAAATGGAAGCATTTGATGGCGGTACCGAAACGCACAAGTCAGAGGGATCCAGTAGCCCTATTGTGGCGAGGTATATGGATCTTTCAAGCAAGAGGAGTTCTGGAACGGGATTTCTCGGAGCCCGAATTTTCTAATTCCCCCAACCCATTTCTGGCCACTACCACCACCACCTCCTCTTCCTTTCATACCAGTCAGCCTCAGCTCGGCATATTTTGCCCCATTCCCAACGCCATTCTTCGGGAAGAGGGGCTTGGCGCGTTTCTATTTTCAGACATAAATATAAAAAAGGAGAAAGAGGGGTCTTGAAAGCCCCAGAGGGATTTCTCAAACCACGATTTAATAGTTAGTTACTAGTTGCCTACACACTGTAGGCTTTAATTTAGCGTATCTCGCGTCAGTCAAATAGCTGGGTACATGTAGGAGGAACGAGTAAAGTGTAAGATGTAAATTTTTCCATGTCGGCGTAATCTTTCCTTCAGTCAGTTAGAGGTAGACAGGCGCAGTGCTGCCTCAATTTGACTTTTTACCCATCTGACGACGGTCTCCCACGCCGAGGCGCATCCCGTTTTATCCAGCCCGTCAAGGATCTGGTGATTAAGGGTATTCCACGAGGACACACAATGTCCGTCTTACTCCACCCTCCATAACACCAAAGAACAAAGAGGGCCAGGAGCGTAACACCGACCCAGGCAAATTATATGGGTACTGTGTACTGCGGAGGGCAGAGCGGCCAATAGTATAGGTCACATTCCTAGCTCGTCTCTGCCTCTTTCCCCACAAAACAAGCACCCTACGAGCAGCGTCCACAGCACCACCACCTACATAGGGGTCAGGTCAGTAAGTTCCCAAGCCAACCAGCTATATAGAGGTGTTGAAAGTAGGCACGATTGTTGGCAGACAATAGACTTTGATGATGACTATTTTACATGAGGCCGAAGCCCTTTAAGTATGTGACAATGGTCTGTGCGGCCGTTGAGGCCGCCGAGACGGTTGAGGCTGCCAAGCCGTCAAGATGGCAGTGATCGCCAGCCCCTATCCGACATCACCAATCCAACAAGAGGCACTAATGACGTAAAGAGGGCGATTGGGCCAGCCACTCCCTAAAGGGCGTTAAAGATTCAGGGGGCGTATGCCCCAACCGCAAAGCCGCTGATGAACGACTTGACGTAGACATCTGGAAGAACATAAGGCGGTTTATGGACGTCCATGGCTAGCCACCAAATATCCCAATTGTACTCTGCGCCCATCAAGCCCAGCAGACATAGAAATAAACCACCACCGAGCACGCATACCTTTCATTCGCCGTATTTATCCCCAGCCCCGAGCACGACGCACGCAGGCCAAATCCCCAAATCCAGCGTACGTTGCACGTCCTCCGCGCCCCCTTCCCTTGCTCCTACCCTACACACGCCGCCGCCCAAACAGATAGGGGGAACTCCCGTAAAACCTACCCAACCGGTACTTTTTACTCTATACCACAGGCCAGCCAGGCTCTCGGAACACCAGACCTGCGCACTGCAAGCTAAGGACCTGGAATAACCGCCCCCCCCGGAGAGTTTGGTGTGTCTTCGCAAAGAGGGTTTGTGTGATGTCTTGTTCCCCTGCAATCGCGAATTGACGGTTTGGTCTCGCAGCTCGCATCTACGCGCTTAGAATGCTGGGGGTTACGCTAAGTTCTTACTAGCTTCTGCCTACTGGTCAAAAGCTTTCACAGCCAGGGACGCAGCATCTCGGCCGGTCTGCTGGTCCAATTATATTCTATTTCTTACCAAGTCAACCGTTTCCCCCCCCCTCTCTCTATTCAAACTAGCTCCAGCTATACTAAGATCTCCTGCACTATCTATCAATGCTCGATATAAGTACCAGTCAGTATTTTCACCCCACCAAGTTTACCCTTTTTCACTCTCACCCCCCCCCCCCCCCCCCCCCCCCCCCCCCCCCCC